>CAUYSK010095060.1:0-13133 GCA_963575035.1 Avahi laniger
TCTATATATTTTTAGCTGTCCAATTAATTTCTTTCTATTTTTGGTAGAGACGGGGTCTCATTCTTGCTCAGGCTGGTCTCGAACTCCTGAGCTCAGAACGATCCGCCCACCTCGGCCTCCCAGAGTGCTAGGATTACAGGCGTCTTTCTACTTTTTTAATGTAGCTATTAAAAAATTCTAAATTACACGTGTTCAAATTTGTGGCCCCTCATTATATTTTTACTAGAAAACAATCCTTCAATATCCTTACCCAGTAAACTTAACCAATGAAGCAAAAGTCTTGTATACTGAAAGCTACAAAGTGTTGCTAAAAGAAATTGAAGGAAATAGAAATCAATGGAAGACATCCCATGTTCACAGATTAGAAGACTTAACATCATTAAGATGGAAATAAACTACTTGAATGATTTACAGATTTATTGCAATCCCTATCAAAATTCCAACAGCATTTTTGGCAGAACTAGAAAAATCCATCCTAAAATTCACATGAAATCTCAATGGACCCTGAGTAGACAAAACAATCTTGACAAAGAAAAACAAAGCTGGAGCTCTCAAACCTCCTGATTTCAAAACTTATTACAAAGCTACAGTAATCAAAACAGTGTGGTACTGGCATAAAGACAAACATATAGACCAATGGAATAAAAGAGTGTCCAGAAAAAAAAGCCTCCTATATATGGTCAACTGATCTTCAACAAGGGTGCCAAAGCCATTCAGTGGGGAAAGGATAATCTCTTCGAGAAATAGTGCTAGGAAAACTGGATATCCACATGCTGAAGGTTGGAGTTGGGTGTTTACCTTAAACAATATGCAAAACTTAACTCAAAATGTGTCGAAGACCTACATGTAAGAGCAGAAACTGTAAAACTCCTAAAAGAAAACAGGAAAAGCTTCATGACATTGGATTTGGCAATGATTTCTTGGATATGACAAAAAAGAACAGGCAATAAAAGTAA
This sequence comes from Avahi laniger, assembly GCA_963575035.1. NCBI lineage: Eukaryota > Metazoa > Chordata > Mammalia > Primates > Indriidae > Avahi > Avahi laniger. Next base: position 957 of record CAUYSK010095060.1, read on the forward strand.
AAATAGATAAACTGGACATCAAAATGTAAAACTTCTGTGCATCAAAGGACACAATCAGCAGAGTGAAAAAAGGCAACCTACAAAATGGAAGAAAATATTTGCAAATCATATATCTGATAAGAAGTTAATATCCAGAATGTATAAAGAACTCCTACAACTCAATAACAACAACAAAAACTCGATTTAAATATAGGCAAAGGACTTGAACAGACATTTCTCCAAAGAGCGTATACACGTGACCAAAACGCACGCGAAAAGATGCTCTACACCTGCAGTCTCCGACCCCACGGGCAGCAGACTGGCATGGGTCTGCCGCCTGTTAGCCGCTGGGCGGCAGAGCTCAGCCACCTGCTCCCCACTCCAAGATCAATGGAAAAATTGTCTTCCATGAAAGTTAGCAAGGGGGCGGGGCAAGCAAGCGAGCCACCATCTGTCACCTGCATTTACAGCGCTCCCATCGCTGGCATCACCGCCTGAGCTCCGCCTTTCCCCCACCCCCGTGGAAAAATTGTCTTCCATGAAACTGGTTCCTGGTGCCAAAAAGGTTGGGGACCGCTGCTCTGTGCCACTAATTGTTAAGGAAGTGCAATCAAAACTGCAGTGAGATATCACTCCATACTCGTCAGGATGGCTGGTATCTAAAAAGCGGAAAATAAGCATCGTTGAGGACGTGGAGAAATTGGAGCCCTTACACACTATTACTGGAAATGTAAAATGGTGCAGCCACTGTAGAAAATAGTATGGTAGTTCCTCAAACAATCAAACACAGAATTGCCATAAGATCCAGCAATATGTATACCACTTCTGGGTATACATATCCCAAATAATTGAAAGAGGCTCTGAAAGAGATATTTGTACACCCATGTTCGTGGCAGCATTATTCCCAGTGGCCAAAAGGTGGAAGCAACCCACGTGTCCATCAGTAGATTAATAGACAAAAAAAATAAAATCCATACACATACAAGGGAATATTATTTGGCTTTTAAAAGGAAGGAAATTCTAACACAGGCTATAACCTGGATGAGCCTTGAAAACATGATGCTAAGTGAAATAAACCAGTCACAAAAGACAAATCCTGTAAGATTTCACTTAAATGAGGTATCTGGAGCAGTCAAACTCATTGAAACAAAGTAGCAGGGTGATTGCCGGAGGCTAGAGGGAGGTCAAAATGGAGAGTTTAATGAGTATGAAGTTTCAGTTTTGCAAGATGACAAAGTTCTGGAGATTGGTTGCACAATAATGTGAATATACTTAACACTCCTGAACTGTACACTTAAAACTTGTTAAGATGGTAAATTTTAGATAACACGTATTTTACCACGATTATGTATTTTTGAAACAATTATCACCCAAATATCGCTCTCCCTCCTCCCTGCCTCTAGTGTGAATTAACAATTCCCTACTTTGTGCTTCTGCATTATCTCGCATATACCACTGTGACGGCTCTTTTCACATCGTGGGTAATTATTTGTTTGACTGGATAAGGGTCACCGCCCTGTTTTCCTCCATCCTGGAATGAGCTGAGTACTCATCCACAGCTGAGGTTCACAAGCCACAGAAATATCTTAGGGTCTTTAACACGATAGAGAACAGAGACGTTGATCCTGATGGCAAAACACACTAAACAGGGAACGGTCATGATTAGCAAGAGTGTATCTTGCATCTTGTAGAGGTTTCCCCTCTGAGGCTGGACCTGGAACGAGCTTCTTTGTTCAGCCGTCCTTTTACAGGCAGGATCTGAAAAGCGTAAAGAGCACTTCTCTCCTCCCTCAACACACAAACGCATCCTCTTCACCACGAGGACAGCCAGCTGAAATGACTGGCCAACCCAGGCTGACCCACCCGAGGGAAGAGAGGAAGATGTTCGCTCAAGATAGAGCGGCTGATCTAACAGATAAGGTACCTGCTATTGGAGGGGCAAGTAAAGAACTATTTTGCTGCTTCCCCTGGACTCCTTGTATGTGTGTTTGATGCCTAATAAAAAGAATTTTTTTTTCTGATAATAGACTGAACCTTTCTGCCCTTCCAAGGTCATAGCCAAGGGGTTATACCTGCTTGATCAATCTTTGCTCGTATCTGGAAGCTCCTTTGGGGCAGGGACCATACCTTTATTTATCCTTGTATCCCCGTGGATGCTAGTCTTGGCACACAGCAGGTGCCCAATAAATGCCAAACAAATGACTGGACAGTTAGAATGAGGGTGGAGCGAGTCCTTACAATTACCCAGAGAGAAAGGACAGTCTGAACTGAAGGGCCACAGGGAGCAGGGAGGTCTGGTGGGCGTGGGGATCACAGGGAGCATGAGAAGAAAAAGTGGTTCATTACAAACCACAGGCTGAGCAGGCTGATGAAATTCCCACCCTCCGGTTTCACACTCTGTTGTCTCACTGGTCATTATGTAGCCCTGACATTTACCTGGATCCTTGGCAAATTTCCTTTCATTCTATCATTTCAACTCCGCCTGAAGCAAAATCACAACACCGGCTCAGTGGCCCTGGCTCCACAAGCCACATACTTCGCTTCAGTTCTAAATTCCACGTTGTTTTATGGGGCCGAGTGGACCGGCTCAGGTCTGCTAACAGTAAGACGCTCATGTACGGCCCTTTCCTGCAGTCCATTCTTTGTGATTTTTTTTCTCTCTACTGGAATTCCGGAAAGGATTCCTAACAGTGGTTAATCCCAAAATTAGCTTTTTTGGTCAACAACATAATAGCATCCCTTCAAACTCCCATTCATAGAATTTGCAAGCTGGGAGGAAGAGTGGAGACTAGCTCTGCTTCTCAGGTAAGGAAATCTGTGCCTAGAAAGCTGAGTGGGGTCACAGGAAGCTAAAAGCAGAACTCAGAGCCCCTGGCTTCCCGTCCTGGGCCTGTTTCCTTCTGCTGCCTACCTGCAGGGGGTGCAGCCACGCCTGCCTGAGCTCACCCTCTTTACATTTTCTGTGCAAGGAGGGCCCTCTCTGGAGAGCTCTTAAAATCATCTGCTTTAGGAAGGGGGCAATGGGCAGACACACATTTTTCACAAGTCAATTTTCCTTGGAACGTTCTGGGTGATTTTTTCTGAAGCCCAGTTCTCAGTGGCGCTGACTTTAAGGTACTGCTCCATCTCCGAGGGCTGAGGACACGGTGCCCTTTGCAACGTGCGCCAGTTAGCAAGAATCTGCCATAAACAGAGCTGCAGCGGGCAGGGCACTGCTGGCTACAAACCATGTGTGCATCACCTAACAAGCACTGATTGAGCGCCTACTGTGTGCCTAGGTCACGCACAGCGGCCTAATTAAGAGTTGAGCGGCTGCGCTCCATCCCGCCAGTGGCCCAAGGAGTCAGTCCCTGCAGACATAGGCACTTTCATCGTGGATGTGGCCTTCACTTGCGTTGCGACTCCAGGCGAGTATTAAAAATTCTCCAACCCAGGTGGCCTGTGGCTTGAGAAGATCAAAAAAACACAAAAAGCGTCTCGGAAGGGATGGTCTGAGAAAGGTATTTTTGGGGACCAGCAGAAGTGCTGCGAGCCGCTCTGCAGGCTGCGGGTCCCCGGAGCCACCTCCCGCCCGCCTCCACCCCCGCCCACCCCGGGTGGAGCTGCCACCTCCTGCCCCGCGGGCTGCGAGTCGCGCCGGGCATGTCGAGGGGGCGGAGGCCGAGGGGCGCCTTTCTCTTTAAGAGCCCCACCGGCGGCGCTGATTGGCTGTCGCTAGGCAGCGCTTTCCTCCCGCCCCCCGCGCCCGCCCGCCGCGCGCGCTCGCCGCCTCCTCCTCCTCGCCGCCGAGTCGGCCGGGCAGCGGCGCGGGCGACACCGCAGCGACAGACGCCGGCCGCCGGGCAGGAGAGGAGGAGCCGGGGTGCGAGAGCCCCCAAAGGCAGAGGCCGCCGCCCCGCTCCAGCCATGCCGGGCCCCGCGGCCGACGCCGGGGAGGAGACGCTCGCGGGCTCGCAGCGGCAGCGCATCGTGTGGCGGAACGTGGTGCTGATGGGCCTGCTGCACCTGGGCGCCGTGTACTCCCTGGCGCTCATCCCCGAGGCCCAGCCGCTCACGCTGCTCTGGGGTGAGTCCCGCGCCCCCTGCGGGGCGGGCGGGGTTTCCGTCCGGGCATCTGCGACTTCGGCTCCCCCGGCGGTCCGCCCGAGTGGGCGCGTCTGCGGGATCCCGGCGGAGAGCGGCGTCCTGCGGCGCCACCGCTGTGCGCACAGGCGCGCGAGGGGAGAGGCCGGGGCTGGGCACGGGCGGAATCGGGCTCCGGGGAGGGGGGACAGGCCGCATGGTGGTGTCGCCGGGCATGTCCCAGGGGCTGTCCCTCCGCGACCCACACACCCGGGGGCCGAGGTAAGGACGAGAAAGGGAGGGAGGAGACACCCGGCACAGGATTGAGTCTCGGTCTTTGCGCGCCAGATGGAAGAAGCCAGGGCCCGTCCTGCCTCTCCAAGGCCCCCGTCCCTGTTTCCTCCGAGGTCTTCGACGCCCACTTGCAGTTCTCTGGCCCCAGAAGTTTCCCTGCGAGCAAACCGAGCCCAGGGCGAGAGCGCTCTGCCCCCGCGCGAAGCTCCGACGGCGGCCGTGCGTCCCTAAGCCCCTGTCCCCACCTGGCCAGTGGGGTCTGTCCCGCCCTCCTCCCTCCTTGCACCCCACCCTTGCCGGCGGGGCAGGGAGCCCGAGAGCCCCGGGGGCTGCTCTCTGAACCACCTCGCAGGCTCCCCTGGCCCCATAACTGGGTTTGGCTCTGTCTTCGGCGGCAGTAGCCGGACAAAAGGCACAGGTCTGGATGCGCCGGGCTGAGAATCCCGCGAGGTAATCCAGGGGCCCTGCAGCTCCTGTTTCCCAGATCGGCGAGGAAGGGCGGTGGGGCGGGAGAAACACAACCTGCTTTTATTTGCAGAGGGGAAGAGGAAAGAAAAAACGATAGTGATAAAGACCTCTATATGCAAAGCTGCTGCTTTGGCGTAGCGCCAGCTGCAAATGTCTGGCCAGATGACAGGGTCCAACCTTCCTTAGAAACCCTGCAGCCCCTGCTGCTGGGAGCAAACTGGTCCAGAACGTGGGGACCCCTGGGGGGTGTGGCTCAGGGAGGGAACTGCGGGCGTGAGGGATGGCGACAGGGCAGGTGTCTGCCAATCCCTCAAGCCTTTGAAGTCCCCCCAGAGCTCTGGGTACTCTCCTGCCTCACCCCGCCCCTGTGCACGTCCTCCACTGCCTTTATGTGTTGGTTTAATTTTCCATCCGTCTTCCTCCTTCCCTTATCTCCAAATGATGAGATTGTGTGAGGTTCGGCCACTGCTTGATGGACGGGCTCCCGCACTGCCATCGGAGCCTGCCCGGAGCTCCTGTCGCCCGGCTCCCAGAGCCCGGCTGTGCCCTGGACTTCAGAGCTCGCTGGCCTCTAGGGGCTTGGGGTTTATCTTTAATAGCTGCGGTGTTCAGAGAGCATTCAGGTAAAAGTGAGCACTTAAAATATTATCTTACATGCCTGGAGCTCCACAGGCTCCACTCCCGGCAGACCCTGAGCCCTGAGACCCTGGCATCGGACCAGGAGCCGCAGGAGGAGGCCCTCCTGCTCAGCTTTGCCAGGCGCCTCTGCCCTTTCCAGAGCGCGCTCTGTGGTGAAGGTGCAATCTTTGCTCTGAAAGGCCTTGGCCAGAGGACACCTGCTGAGGCCCCAGACTCCTCCTCCAGCTTCCAAGGAGACATCAACACTCTCCGAGAGTCTGGCTTCCCCTTTGGGGGTGACGGTGCCAACCCCATCCTTGCACCTCCCACCCAAAGGCGAAGGCCTTTGCTGCTCTTCATCTACCTTCCTTGCCTCCCTTAAAAAAAGAAAAAGAGCAGACGTTGCAGCTTTAAGTTCCAGAATTGTGACTCAGAGACATTCCGGACAATGCATCCTGTCTGACAGATGGCTTTCGAGGGAAGAAATGAGGGACAAGGAGGGACCAGCTAAGTGGCACCGCTGGCTGGGCTCCATGGGACCCCTGGGGGCACCAGGGGACCCAGAACCGAGGGTGATTCTCAGTGAAAGCCCTGGAGCCTCGACCCCCAGACCTCCCCTCACTGGGGGCCCTTTCGCACCCCGCCCCCGGTTCTGTCTAGCACGAGAGCCAGGTTCATCCCCCGATGGGCGCTCGTCCACTTTAGAGCCCCGAGCTGTCAAGGAGACAGGCTTAGCCCATCCACCGCCCACGGGTCCCCACCCCAGGCGAGGCCGCCCTGGAAACGAGAGGCATCCATGCAGCCACGGTTAGGTGCGCGGCGTGCGGAGAGTGATTTGCGTGGGGGTGAAATGTCCTCCACCAAAGATCCATGGAGTTGAGTCCGCTGCCTCCCCCTCCCACCAGCGACTCTCCCTGGGGCCGGAGCAAGTTGCTCTCCCTTCCTCGCCGGGCTTTCCGAGTGGGCGGCCTCGCGGCACAGAATGCTCCGGGGCTCCTGGCTCCTCGGGGATGACTTTATGAGTTTCCAGAACAGAAAGCAAACTCCAGCTAGAGGGAAAGTCTTCACCCGAAGGCTTGAGCTCACGGAAGTGTCTGCCTTGAGGGTTTCTGGCCAAGGGGACAGTGAGCCAGTGCCCCGAGAGGCACAGAGCAGTCATGGCACTGAGGTGGCAGTCCTAAGGCTGCTTCCCGTGGGGCTTTCCCCTGACTGTCTCCGGGCATCTGACTCCCAGAAACATCACCGCCTTTTCTGGTTTCTCCCTGAATGTCATCCGAGTCCCTAAACGTGCCCCACGGAGACATCATGGTTTTTTCCCTTACGAGGCAATTTCAGTGACAGTGCCAGGCATGAAAAGCGGTAACTTGCCCCGCTTTCTCCGATGGGTCAACCGTCCTCCTTCTAGCCGGCCCCAGGGCACACGTGGCCATTGTCCCGGCAGACACAGGTTCTCTGGTGCCCTCCTGGTTGCCGGGGCACCTGGACCACCCTGAGTGGGAGTCCGCCTGTGACAAGGACCTGAGAGGCGGCAGAGGTTCACAAGGCTGTGTGGGGGAGGGGAGGGCAGGAGAAGCTGGGTTTGGGAGGCACCGGTCCGCCGGGCAGGTCCCGAGATCTGCTCAGAGGTGAGCCTCTGCCACGCGTCGGCAACCTGCGTTCCTAACCTGGGCTGGTCCCGGTGTCTTTGTAGGGTCGCGCTTCTTTTCCGTCAAGGTTCTCCCGTTGCTGAAGAGTCCCAAGAATGCTTGGCCACGGACTTCTGTTCTGCCTCCAAGTTTCTGGAGTGAACAAGCCTCGGTGGAGAGGCAGATCTGAATGCGAATCCTCGCTCTTCTGCTTACCGGCCCAACGGCCTTGGACAAATGAATATCTCTGAGCCTCAGTTTTCTCACCTTTAAAATGGATGTATTGCTGTTACTTGTTCATAAAGTTGTGAGAATTAAATTAGATAATATATGTAAAGTCACTTAGCACAGTGCCTGACCTTTGGTTGATGTTAAGTAATTATTAGCTGCTGTTATTATTATTGGTCTTAATACTGGCTCTTTATAATAGCAGAGGGGGGAAAAAAAGCCCTTCTTACAGCACAATAAATTCCACAAAGCTGGCACGGAACTTGGCTTCATTGCCTCTCTTGCATGAAAAAATTAGCTTTGGCTTTGGAAATAAGGTCTCTTTCTCCAAGCTCCCAAAGAGAGATGAAAACAAATCCCTCTTGTACTTCCTCCCTTTCTCATCCCTTCTCTTTCATTCTATCTTCCTTCTATTTCCCTCCAAAAGATGACTGTTTCGTAGCTAAGAATCTTTTTGTTCAGCTGATAACTCACCTTGTCTTTAGCATTTTCTTCGGGGTTTTTGAGCACAGCCCGTTAACGATTGCTGCAGAAACAGGGCCAGGTCATTTCTCTGGCTCTGTTAGGGTCTCAGTTTTGACTTGTTTTTTCTCCTCCTTGTCCTGTTGAGTCATTTAAAAAAAAAAAATCTTTAATAATTAAACTACTAAAATACTAAAAAAAAAGCAAATGAATCTTCCTTTATCCCCTATAATTCTCAGCCCATTGTTGCAACTCTTGCATTTTTAATAAATGGGTGAGCACTGAAAGCCTCACCAGAGGCTGGGTTGCAGCTAGACCAGAGAGAATAGAGTATGCTTTGTGCTTTTCTGCCATAATAGTCCCAACAGGTATAAATACAGGTTGAGGTTAACATCGTTAACTCAGTTTTTTCTAAAACTAGCCAAGGTCACTGCAGAGTGCATTGTGATCATGAAATGACAGAAAAGCTTCAGAAGAGAAACCAGGGCTGGAATCCTGGGGCATTGCCGATGAATCCAACTTCAGACTTGTCCCTTTACAAATTGTGAGCCTCGGTTTCCTCATTTGTAAAATGGGCAGAGTAATACTGAGCTGACAGCCAGTTTAAGAATTGGGACGTATGTTAAAGTGCTTGCCAGAGAGCAGACACTCAGTGCTGGCTCCGTCATTACCTCCCAAGGGGCGGCCTGGTCACGAAACCACGCTGGCTTTGTCATCTGTCTGGGAACGTGAGAATGTGAGTACTTGCGACTCGAATGAAAGGCACAGCTTTTAAATCCAAATATTTGATCATGACCTCACTGTCATGTTTGAGTTCTCCCATTCCCTTGTTTTGCATATTGAATAAAATTATGATAATTGCTTGGAAAACACAGTGACAGATTGGCAAAAGGGTGACCCAGCCAGAGTGGTTTTTTTTTTTTTTTCAAAGATCTGCAAAAGAAGGCGTCCTCGGGTGGCATTATTTTGGCTGAACATTTATTGTGACGTTCTGTAGTCTGCCTGCCCTTCTGTCCCAGGTGGCAGTGCCACACCCTGGGGACAATGAGGGTGTGACCAATAAGAGTGAGTGTTCTCTCCATTTAGCTCTCCTTTGGAAGGTGAGACTTTTTCCAGCCCGTCCCCTGGCTGTTGGGAAGCCTGGTCCTGGGTCAAGGCAGTTTGTCTCTGATTTTATCTCCCCCGGGGATGGATTGGGGACACAACAGGTGGCGGCTGTCTCTCGCATAAATGCCCAGTGTCTGCTCATTACGTGATGTGAGTGGCGATCAGACAGATCGTCAGTCTCACGTACGGTCATATATTTATTCATCTACTAATTCATTCTTTTTTTTCATCCCAATGATTGTTGAAAATGGCCGTGCATCAGAATCACTTGGGTAGCTTTTAAAATGTTCAAAAGCCCGGGCCCCTACCCAGACCTGCTAACCGCAATCTCCAGGAGAGATGCTCTGGCTTTTATTGTATTTTTTTTCCTTTTAAGCTATCCAGGTGTTTGTGACGCACAGCTGGGCTGAGAACTGTTATTCACCTTCCTTGTTCAACAATATTTATTCCTCACCTGTGACCTCCCAGGCAGCGGGAGGCTGCTGCTAGCATCTCGGAAGTGAAAGGAGTGTGCTACGAAACACCCCGCGATTACAGGACAGCTCCCCGCATCAAGGAATCAGCGAGCCCAGAATGTTGATGGTGTCGTGGTTGAGAAACTCCGTGTTAGACGCACGGGTACTTTTGTTCTTTGTAATGTGTCTGGGGCTGGAGCTTCTGAGCCGCCGAGGAGAGCTAGGAGGAGGTGCTGGGTTTAGCCGACTGGCACTCAACCAGGGCCAACCCGATCCCAGCTCACCCGCCCCTTGCGGGAGGACTTGGGTGCCGCAGTTGGTTTGAAGTAGGGAAGCGACCAGCGTGTGCCCCTCGGAGCCTGTCCTTGCATCCAGGAGAGAAAGGAATGCGGAGGGGGCCGTAGGGCCGAACAATGCAATCCTTGTTGCAGAGAAAGGAGGATTGTATACAGTCGTCAGGGCCCAGCACCAGGGAGGCGGGCAAGGAGGACGCACGCAGTTGCAGAATGCAGGAGGCGGGGACAGCACAGAAAGCCTCTATTGTCTCCGCCGAAGTTGGCACCGGAGCGTGAAGTCGGGTGTTCCGTCCTGGGTGCTGGCCAGGGCCTGCGGGACCAGGAACGGAAGACATCAGCGCGCCCCACGACAGGCATCGCGGTGCTGTGAGACCCGAACTGGCATCCTACCCCGCAAGCCTCGTTCTCCAGTAAACCCGTGACACTCCCTCAAACGAGCCACTTCATTCGTTCATCTGCGGAATGCATCGCAATCATTCCTTCACGACCCGTGTAGTTACTGAGCTCCGACTGGATGCCGGGCACCACGGGAGGCAGCGAATACGATGGACGCAGTTCTCCAACAATCGTCAGGCTGGGTGAATGCCAGCAAGGGGAATGCGGGAGGCGGGCTGAGCGCAGGTGTGCGGGCCGTGGAGGCAGACCCCTCAGGCATGGCTCGGTGCCCTCCTCGAGGTGATGAGCGAGTTCTCGCGCTATTAGTTCACGCAAGAGCTGGCTGTTTAGCAGCCTGGCACCCCTCCTCTCTCTCCTCCCTCTCTTGCCATGCGACACGCCTGGTCCCCCCTTGCCTTCCGCCTTGACTTAAGCTCCCTGAAGTCCCCACCAGATGCAGAAGCTGGCGCCACGCTTCTTGTGCAGCCTGCGGAACCACGGCCCAGATAAACCTCTTTTCTTTATATATCACCCAGTCTCGGGTATTCCTGCAGAGCAACACGAAATGGACTAAGACAGTCAGGTTGGTTGAAAAAGCAAGACCCACCTACGTGCTGGCGAAACAAACTCTCTTTCAACAGAAAGACACATCGACGCTTTGTGCGGAAAGTTAGAAAAAGACAAAGAAAACAACAAAAACTGATAACAAATATAAAGACAGGAATAGATGAAAAGTAAGACGACGGGAAAAGAGACAGCGAGCAGCGTTAGCCAAAGATGGCCGGAGTAGCTGCGTGAATATCAAGAGGACGTAACTCATCGGGAGACGACGCTTTATTTAGTCGTCCTTGGCGTTCCATGGTTGCTGCTGGGGGCAGCCGAAGGGAAAGGGCAGAGGTTGGCTTGCCAGGGCTGCCGTAACAAGCCACCGCAGACTAGGTGGCTTAGACGACAGAAACCTGCCTCACAGTTGCGGGGGCTGGAAGTCCAAGGTCAAAATGCGGTCAGGGCTGGTTTCCTTTGAGGACTCTCCCTGGCTTGCAGATGGCCGCCCTCTTGCCGCCGCTTCCCGTGGTCCTTCCTCTGTCCACGTCCCCCCTGGTGTCTCTTCGTTGTGTCCAAATTTCCTCCTCCCATAAGGACACCAGTGAGATGAGATTAGAAACCACCCTAACCCTTCACTGTAACGAAATCACCTCTTTAAAGACCCCATCCCCAAATACAGCCCCGTTCCGAGACACCGAGGGTTAGGCTTCAGCATGTGGATTCGGAGGGGACACATTTCGGCCCCAAGCAGGTAGGGACATCATTTGTCACAGATGTCCTCCCCAAGAACAGCGCCTGGGGGCTTCCACGGCACGGTGCAATTGTTTGGGAGCAGACTGTGCCTTCCTGGCCTTGTGGTGACCGGGAAGCAGGGAGCAGCCCGGAAGAGGAGGGCAAGGAGGCTGCGGGCTGTGGTTCGCCTCTCAAGGGAGCCGCGCAGGGACGGGAACCCACGTTGCTTCCATTGTTTCTGTGGAACCTTCTGACAACGGATTGTGCCTCTCGTTGCTGTTCATTGAAGCATCGCTATATATTTTTTTCCTTTTGAATTAATGAGAGGAAAACTTCAAATAAACAGTGTCATTTCTTCTGACATCCAGGAGGAGGACCAAGGGACAGCACCGACCCTTCCTCCAGCCGCCCAGCTCTCCACCCGCAACCAGCCGCCTCTGACTGCCGTGGCAACGCCGGGTTTCGCTGGTGTCGAGGTGCTCGTGCTGGCTCCCCTCTGCCAAATGTGCGGAGGCTGAGCCAGTTCGTCGGTTTAGCCCCTGGAGTGTCAGGTTTCTAGGTGAGGTCTGAAGTTTGGAAGAGGGGATAGGAAGGAGGCTACGGAAGGGGCCCTGAGCTGCGTGAGCTGTAAAAGAAGTCAGGGAGGATCTAGGCAGCAATCTGGAACAGATGGAGTTCCTGAAGTCACACCGTCACTGTGGCAACGGCTCAGCTCATGCCGTCGGTCGCTATGACGTGTTCTCCCCTCGGTGTGGACAGAATCTTGGTGTCCATTGGAGGGAGACGATCCAGGACGGAACATGTTGGACTAACCTTAGAAGAGAGAAGACAAGATTTGGGTCGGCTAGTAGAGCCTTAGGAAGATTCTCCCGAGTTGGGGAGAGGTCAGAAGTCGCCCGCTCCGATGATTTTGATGAGGACGGTGGCAGC
>CAUYSK010095062.1:0-84333 GCA_963575035.1 Avahi laniger
TACAGAGACAAATCTCTAAACTAAACGTTTTCTTTGGGAACCAAGAATTGCAATTTAGAGCACACCCACAGACAGAGGTGGTCTCTGTTGTGTTGAAAGAACAAAGAGAAGGGTGGGAGTTTTATTAGAAAGAGAAATGCAATCTGTTTTTTCGAAGAAAGTTCATTAATGCTAGCAAAGTTTTAGGGAGCCAGCCAGCTCTGATTGGTGAGTGGTGGCCACAAGTAAAACTAGTCTCAAAGTCACAGCAGTCATTTCAGCAGCTATTAGGCAAAACTGGTCTTTAGGTTATAACAGGCCCTTTCAGTAGCTGGGTTTGTGGATAATTCTTGGATTAGGCGCTACATACCCTGAGTGCTTTCCCCCCCCTTGATCTTCAACTCTGATTTAGTTGGGTGTGACAAGAATAACCCAATTTGTATAATCAACTTTTAGATGGCAAAGCTCTGTGGTGGTTTGATATATGTCACAAAATTTGGGGCAGTCTCTTCAAAAGGTAGAGCTTAATACTCCCTCTCCACTTTCCTTGAGGTTGGCTGGATTTGGTGACTTGCTCCTAGTGAATAGAATACAGTAGAAGGGACAATGTATGACTTCTGAGACTGCGGCTTCCTCCTTATTCTCTCTTACTCTTTCACTCTGGGGGAGGCCAGCCTGGTGAGGTCTAGTCATGCGGACACGTAAGCGGCCATATGGAGAGACCCATGAGGGATGAAACAGAGGCCTCTTGGCAACAATGATGTGAGTAAAACATTTTAGAAGCAGATCCTGCAGTCACAGTTCAATCAAGCCTTCAGACGACTTTAGCCCTGGTTGACACCCTGACCACAATGTCCTGAGAGACTCTGAGGCAGCACCACCCAGCTAAGTGGCTCCTTCATTCCCGATCCACAGAAAATATATGAGATAATAAATTCTTGTTGTTTTAACCCACAATGTTTGGGGTAATTTGTTTTGCAGTAATAGGTGCCTGATGCAGAGTCTATGGACTCATTCACTTTTCACTTTATATTTACAATAACCCATATTTACACTGACCAATGACACAGTCACATGCCTTATCTCATTTGTTATAAAAATCCTATGAATTAGGAAGGGCCAGAATAATATCTGTTTTAAAGGTGAAGAGATCGAGGCTCTGATAGGTTAAAACACCTCCCAAGGGATGTGTGTTCAGACACCTGCAAAGCCAGAAGGACAACCCAGACCTTCACAATTTGAAGCTAGTTCTCTTCCCACTGTGTTGATAGCTCCCAGCATTTTCTCCACTAAGACATAGTCGATGAACATCATTAACGTTTATGGGGATCCTGTGACTCTTTGCAACTCTCTATTCAAGTGTTGGCTCCAGCTCCCTCCTTTTCTCTGCCCCCTGAGAGATCCCATCAATCTGGAAGTGAATGCAAGTGAAGGGAATCCGCTCTAAGTTATTGCCCTAAGCCAGCATCATCCAACAGAAACATAAGGTTAGCCACATATGTAATTTAAAATTTTATAGTAGCAACATTAAAAGTAAAAGGAAATGATGAAATAAATTTTAAAAATACATTTTCTTTAACCCAATATATCTCAAAATATTATCATTTTGTCATGTAATAAGTGTAACAATTTACTAATGTGATATCTCACATCTTTTTTCATACTAACTCTGAAATCAGGTGCGTATTCAACAATTACAGCACAACTCAACTTCCAGTAGCCACATTTCAAGTGTTTAATTGCCTCATGTGTCTCGTAGCCACTGTATTGAACAGTTTTGTACTAACTATCACAAAATCTGATACTACATTTCGGTATAAAGTAATAAGAGCCGCATCTCGCAACTGATTTTAGTGTGCAGCAGATACTGAGAACTGGAGCACACTGCCTTCCATTTGCTTTTTTCTTCCCCAATACACTGTTCTCCTGGAGAACAGAACTGGAAAAAAGTAAAGATGGTGGCGAGAGGGTCCTCTGTGCGGTCATCTAGGAGGGTCCTATGTCCTCTTTCATAGAGCCATAAAAATAAATATGCGAGTTTCAAAGGGAAGCGTCTAGACTACTTCTGAGAACTCTCTCAGGCACTGTACACTGACACAAAAACATATTTTCTCTGCCGATTTAGAATAATCACTACTTATTCATTGAAATAAGTTTCCAAGCATCAATTCTTTGGTCTTATTCTGCAGATGTGCGATAATTATGATGTTGGAGCTGTTGGCAGAATCACATTTTTCATTACAACTCATTAGTACCTAGCAAATGTACCATTTACAGTGGCATTTGATATTGGAAAGTTAGTCAGAATAAGTGTGTGTGTGTGTGTGTGTGTGTGTGTGTATGCATGGGCGTGTATGTATTTTTAAATTATCACTTAATCCTGTTCCAGCCCAAGTCTTTCTTCACCCACTAAGCAGAAGTCCTACAATACTCTCAGCAAAACTGTACAGAAAGATCCACAAGATCTTGGGCAGGATCTCAGCTCATGAGATTCCTAAAACAAATCTGAGAAGGATTATCCCCACTAAATAATGCTACAATAAAGACCAGAGGAGGTAAATGACAGTAGCGAAGTATGTACTGCTGCGACATTTTCACCTAGTTTTCTGAGCAGATCAAGAGAAATACTAAGATGAAACAGACTGGCTGACAGTCGGTCAATATTAGTGAGATCAACTGGCGTGGGACGCAGGTGGGAGCTGGGAGAGGAAGGGTCAGAGAAATGCCCCTTCCTCATTTGTTTTTTAATGAAGCAACCATGCATCCTCCATTTCAGGGGGAAAATATGTATTCCATCCCATGAATGTTTTACGTTCCTAAAAAGTAAATAACTGTTTCAGCCTTTTAAATTCCTTATTAAATTATCAATGACTCATGAGAAAAATGCTAACGTCAAAATGAAAATCAAATGAATCACTGTTTCTGGCTGCAAAGCAGAAGCGCTGTGCTCTGTGCTTACACTCTGCTGAAGGCCAATGGGCTGCCAGCTTCCTCTCCGCACCCCCATCCAGGCTGGAGCAACGCTTCTGAGCATCCCAAATGTTGTGTTACAAAGATGGGAGGGGAGCAATTTCTCCCTCACCACGATCATTTTCCACGAGGAAAGTCTGTGGAATTACTTCTCCTTCCAAACTCAGTCTCATCACCATGGAAAAGGAAAAGCACAATAGGATCTTGTTCCTTGTCCAAACTGGCTTGTCGGAGGAGATCTTCAGGGTAGTTTCAGTTACATTCAACAAACTCGTAGGTTTGTGACGACACAGGACCAAATTGCTCTCCCTTTGTCACAAACAAGGTTGGCTTTTCCAGCTCCTCTTTCCCTAACACATTTATTTCTCTATCTCAGGGAGGGTCCTGACTGACACCCAGAAGAAAGAAGAGAGAAATAGAGAGAGAGAAGGACAGCAAAATGCATAATAAAATAGAAGTATAGGAAAACTATAATCGTGTTTTTTGAAGACTAGGTAAGTGACCGGGACAAGATTAAAGATACCAATTTCTGTTTCTGCCAAACAAGGACTCCCACTTAACTTACCTCATCATGGGACTGTCCTGTGGGTCCTTGGCTCCTTCGGGACACAGAGGTCAAAATCTCCTGGATCCACTAGGCTGGAGGCTTCCAGAGAGTTGCATTTTGGCACCAGCTGCCATGGAGGAAGGTGCTTATTTTCACACCACTGGGACTGAAACATTGGCAGCCCCTGAACTTTCCAGAAACACTACATAAAAAACAGCCTTGTCCCCTTGCCCTGCAAAGTTCCTTAGTTAATCTTCCCATGATTAGTGGCAGCATTGCAGTTTCAATGTCCTATCCCGAGTGGTTCTGGAGATGAGAGGGCTTTGCAACGTTGCCTGCCATGTGCACCTGATTGTATTTTAGAAAAGTCCACCAACCTCCTCTCTGCCCTTCTTGCCAAGTCCTTAAAAGTACCTAGTGCACTGGAAAGTACACCAACGGCTGAGGTTGAACAAGGGCACAAAAGCAGCCTCCTTCCAACACCCTGTCCCCAACCTGGCTGTGTCTCCAAAAGGGATGTTCCGGCAGGGAGGGGGCTCACAAAAGGGGAAGAGGGTTTGGAGCTCACTTATATATTGTTTAAGACGACAAATTCCCAAAGATATATTTCTGCAAAATATAATATTGATAGAAAATATGATACTTTTGTATCAGGCAGGAGTATGTTTTCCTTTGGGCAACTGTTGTTGGCAAGGAGAATTCTAGAATTCTTAATCTTCATTTCTCCCAGACAATACCTGTCCTTCTTTCTCTGAAATTTGAAAAAGAGGAAGCCCTCAAAACTAACTGCTGAGCCCTTCTTTACACAGGAAAATGTTCTGTGGCATCACCAAAGAAGGGGCTATTGTAATATTAAATAATAATATTTAAGCACAATATTATTTAATTATAATATTGTTATATTACTATTAAAAGCAGCATTGATCTCACTTATATATATATATAGATATATATATATGTGTGTGTGTGTGTGTGTGTGTGTGTATGTGTATTTTTTGGACCACAAACCACCCCTAATTTCTCCAATCCTTCCCAATTTCTAGCGTTCAGCCAAGTTATTTCTAGGTAGCAACACACACACCAAATTCTATGAGATTAGGAAATACTGAAATTTTCTCCTAAATTGTTTTTCTTATTTCTGTTTAAGCTCACTTGTTGATTATTATTAAGTTTTTAGTCTGAGCATAATTATTTTCATAGCTTGTAATATTCACAATACTGATGTGCTTTGGAGGACTGTATGTTTACCAGTTAAACCTAGTGACTGAGCAATTGCTAAGTCAGTTTGTAAGCTTTCTTTGTAGGAGAATATTTTGTCCAATTTATGTGTATAGGCCAGACAGGCTTCAGAAGATCCTCATTTCCAAGACAGTCTGTGATGAAAAAAAAAACTTCAGGGCTCCCTGCTTGATCCTCATGCCAGGAAATCCTGTCTGTAAATGAATCAGGAAAGTGGTTAAAGTTTTCCATGGATTTGACTAAATTCCAGCATAGGGAACTCCACAGAGGAGAGCCAGGGCAGCAGCATCTCAGAGGATGAATGAGAAAGAAGGGAAGACCTTGGTGAGGAAAGTATGTCAGCTACAAATTGCATACACATGCAAGATGAACTTGTGAACACACGTCAAACTTGGCAGATCTATAAAGATCGTGTATTTATAACATGCTCCTGAAGTATCTTACTGAAATGAACAAATGACTTTGATTTAAAATTGGGCTTTTAAAAATTTTTCAAAACATTTCCAGTACTATCCACCAAAAAAGCAAAGGTAGCTTCCTGCAGACTATTCATCATGCACGTAAGCTTGTATTTCAGAACGTTGCCTCAAAAAGCAATCCTTTCTCTACGTCTCTGCCTTGAAACAATTGAGGCAGCTGGGAGCTGGAGCTCAACTTTATTAGTGATTTAAAACACACCCTTGGAAACTAAGCTGGCTTTTCTTTTTTTTTGTCAATCCAAGTGAGAAGTGTATTCTGGCAAATGGGAGAACAACACTTAAGAATGTTCTCAAACAGATAATGCCTTAAGAGCTAGACTTCAAAAATTCCTCTATCAGCCATCTACCCAACAAAAGGCACAGGTAACCTGGTAAGAATACTAAGCCTTCCATATAAAGACAGAGATAAAATAGTTCAGCTGCCAAGATTTGGCATCTTTAAAAATGCCTTTTCAATCTTTAACTTTTGTCTGCTTGGTCGTCTAGCAACCAAGTGCCGAAAAGAAACTCCACCCAAAACAAAGTGAAACAATACAGACACTTAACTTCATGAGTGTGCATGTGTACGTGTGTCTGTGTGTGCGTATGTGTGTGTGTGTGATTCTCAGTGTGCAAAGACAGAAACTCATTTTCAGACAATTAAAACAGAAAAAGTCTCAGTTGTAGATGGCAGGAAAGGAAGTCGGGAGTGAGTAAAAAGCAATGAGAAAATCTGTAATGCGGGATGAGGGTATAGTTTCCACACACCGGGCTAAAGCAAGGTTTACACTCTTAAGCAATAAAAACAAACCATTAAGCTAGGCCCAGCACTGTCAGGAAGTATAAAACAGTTCTTGAAACTTTGCAGTTACTATACAAAAGCTTTTCATAAACTCTGTTTCCTGATCTTCATTAAACGTTAACATCAAGTTGCCATGGGGCAATTAGCTTGCCTCCTGAAATCAATAAAAAATCAACAATTTGGAAATAGTCGTACAGTAAAATAGTTCAATAATTATTCTCTCATAGAGTTGTGGCCAAGCGGTTCCAGTGCAAATGCAGTCCAGATGAGATCCTGCTCCGTACGAGGGAAGCTTTAGGCAGATCCATGGTTTGCTTAGAGACCTCCTCATCAGAATGGACCGCCACAATAATGTACTCTTGGCAATGCCTGGGAGTGGGGCCCCGGGCACAGGGCAAATGCAAGTTTTAAGCAGTGTTAAAGTTGGTGTCTGGCTTAGTACTGCTTAAGCACCTCAAAAGAACTCAATTCAAAATTTAGAGACCTAAACAAAATGATAGAGTCAATGAAAAAAAATTGGGCAACCTATATTCAGAATTTGGATTCCAGACAGGAACAAATCACATGTATACATATATAATATGCATACACAGGCACACACACACATATATGTGCACATATACACAGACACATCAAAGGGTGTACTTGAGATTAGGAATTCATTCATTCCAGCATTTCTTTAACAAAATATTCAAATCTGAATTGTTTGTAAGAAATCTTCAAAGTGCTTCTGTAAAGTACTGCAATGCTAAACAGATGACCCTCAAAGGACACTTCTCAAAAAATAAAATAAAATAAAATAAAATAAATTGCCAGGACCAAGCAAAGACAGAAAGTCATTTTTTTGCTGACATCTTTTTTTCAGAGGGAAATCAATTCCTTTTGCTTTTTCTAGCCTGAGCCCGTGTTAAGCACCTTATTCGAAGCCAACCGCAGCATCGAAAATTCCAATATCCATTAAATGAAACCTCAAATACCAGCTTTGGAGGCTTTATACCACCCTGTAGGCTCAATAGTGCTGTACAGTGAACCGTCTTAGAACTTAAAAAAAAAAAAATCAAGCATCATTTTTTTTGTATAAACAAATGCTTCAAATGTATGACATCTATTTGCTGCCTTCAAAGGGAAAACTTTTAACTCAGACGCTTGGCACTAAGATCACACAGGATCAACTCAGTTGACTGACTTAAGTGTTAAACTTTTTTAAAGTACGTTTTTAAGGGCTTGCACCTGCTCCCCCATCCACATAGATGTACTGACACGTATTTGACGAAACCGACTGCATACATGCCCAAGCAAGCAAGCGGAGCAGATTTTACAAGATAAGCAACCAAGTGTTTTCATGTCTGAGGGTGGCTAGAACACAAAATTGCCAGTCATCTTGTGGGGGAAAAGAATGCCTTTGAAAAAAAAATATGTAGGGCATCATTTCAGATATGGTGAACTATATTCTGGTGCCATTCTGTATGTAGGTTCGGTTTTATGTATTTTTAAGTGCTGCTTTTTAGAGAGGGGCCTAAACTTGGTCCAACTTTTGCAGTTAGGATTAAGAAGGTATTCATTAGAGCCTTGCTACTCAAACCATGGTCCTCTGGCCAGCAGTAAGGGTTTTTCACCTGGGAGCTTGTTAGAAATGCAGGATCTCAGAGCCCAGACCCCAGACCCACTGAAACAGAATCTATAATAGAACATGATTCCAGGGGGTCTGTATACACATGAAAGTTTCATTCTCCTTAAGGCATTACTGGCGATTCGGATGCACATTAAAATCTAAAACGTTTTATTTAGAGCATTGGTCCCCAAAGTTACGTAGAAATTCACTTTGAAGTTTGCAGGGCAGGGAAATGGTCAGAAAATTCTGCCCTGGAGAATACCATAAGGCTGTAATTTATGTCAGCAGGGTAGAGGGAAAAGGAAAGGCAATTTACCTGAGTGGAGCAGGCTTGCCTTTTATCCTCCATTTTACCATACCCGTCCCCTGCTAAAATTCAGATAGAAAAGGAATAGTGCCAGGACATTCTTACTTCCTTGGATTGCCAATCCATGTCACAATTACTCCAGACTTTATTAACTATTCTTTAATGCAAGGCTAGGTTCTTTTTGCCTTATAACAGATGAGAAGGCTGTAGCATATAAACATTCGGGGAATCAATATCTTAATGGGAATATGCCAGTAGAATAGAAATATGCTATTTTTTTAAAGTGCTTTGAATTGCACACATGATTTTCCTCTTCCAATAAAAAATTGAGGGGAAGAAAAACAGACCACCTAGGTTATCTAGTGATTATGTAGTTTGTTATTTAGACCAGATTTACAGATCTCTCCATGCTTTGCCTCTTGAAGTACAATTTAAAGCAGTGACTGGAGTAGAAATATGAAAAGAGAGAAGCACAGGTAGATCTGTAAACCACTCCCCTCCCTATTTCCAATTTTTGAAGGCAAAAAATTAACAGAGCAACCTGGATGTACCACACAGGTTCAAACCACACCAGGGAGACACATGCAGCCAAGGAAAGCACAAAAACACATGATCGATTTAATCAATTTTGAAAGGCGAGACCCCCAAATTAATAAGAGACTACACGTTGATTTTTTTAAAAAGGCCAACTCTAAAACGATTGAAAATGTCCTATAGAATGGTGACTGAAATTCAAGAAATTCAGTGTCATGCAGTTAGTTATGACTCTTTATTCCTCAGAATGAAGAATGTGAGCCAAAATGTCTGTAAGAATGCAGAATATATGTAAAAATACTGTTTCTTGAGTGAGCTGCCAAGAGGGTCAAAGTCCCCAGTTATTATAAAACCTCTGAAACTGATACTGAAAATGCCACCTATGCACACATATTATATATTACATATACCATCATATATATTTACACATACACATTGCTTTGTATATATATTGCAAGAGAATGCATTTGAGTCGATAACCATTGAAAGCAATTTTAACCAAGTCAGAACCAACGAAGCAGAGAGAGCAAAAAGATGGATGGAACCGCTACAGCATGAAGTTCTTATGCTATACTCTCACACACTCATCTAGGAAATTTGAAGATGAGAACACATGGGTTATTGTTTTAAGAAGTTAATACTGTGCGGTTTGCCCCTCATCTCCATGGCAAGAGGGGGTGAAGACTGGCTGGAAAACAAAGATGACTCCTCACTCTCCATAGATGGGTCTAATCTAATGATTCTCACCTACCCAAGAACAATAGCAACACAGAGAAAAAGAAGCTAAAAGATTTTAGAAGTTAACTAGAATCAGTAAAGAAATAGCTACAGAATACATTTAAAGACAAGTTATATGTAACCTCATAACCTCCAAAATATAAGTATGTTCATGGTCATCGAAAGTTAATTCATGGGAAGAATTTGATTGTAACAGTCTGTTCCATTACAAACACTAATTTTTAAGCCAATTCTAAGGCAGGGCCTAGGAAAAGAGATTAGAACTAGATTTCGCCAATCATGTCAGGCTGAGAGGGGACTGAAAATAGACCCCAAATTGTTAGTAAAATGGTGAGGAGTTGTGGGTTCCCTGGTCTTACAGACATATCCCCTGAACCTTCCTTGGCTGGTAACAACCCAGGGCACAGAAACACTGACACTGTTAAGTGTTCGTTCTGAGCAGCCTAATTTGACTTCATTCTGCTTGGGCTTCATCCAAATTGGCAGATGTTCCTGTAGAAGCTGATCTCAGACACTTTCCCTTTCTAATTTTTTGGCATCGTTGCCTCTGTTGCATGGGATATTATCTCTGAAACTTTATCTTGGGTTCCCCAGGTTTTGCTCATTTTGTAGGCTTTAGTTTTCCCTTAAATCTTTCCACCCAAAGAGGTTCATATGAAAAATACTAAATCATCAGGAATACCTTTGATCCAAATACGACTTAACAAGTGACTAGCTTACAATTTTCCAACCATTCCTGCCTTTCCCCCCACCCTCCTCTAAAATATGTAACTTTAGAAACAAAAACGCAAACACAAGGTAATCATTGTGAGCGCTGTACAAATGCACCATTTTCTCTCACAGGTTGGACTTTATAGAACGAAATGCCAAAGCTTTGATATTTATTATCTGAAATAGGTTGAACATTTGGAGAAATGTGTTCAAACACATAACCTTGGAAAGAAGAGCAAGCTGATCAGTCAGAGAACAGAGGGTGGGCAGAAAACATGATGCACACAGTTTTGCTGTGTATTGGGCAAGTCAGAAAATTGGGTCCTTCGGAGAATAACAAGTTCCTAGATGAGGTAAAGGTAAAATACAAATCGATTTCAAAACTTTTGTTGAGGGCCACGAGATTATCAATTTTAAATATACATGACCACAGTATCAATAATGAAGAAATTTTATGTTTTATTTAATACTTTGGCCAGATCAGCCCCTTTGAATGTTTCACTAGTTTAGGAAAGAACAACAAACCATCATTCACTTTCCTGCTGGTTTATCATTTTCCTTATAATTTCTATTGATCCTGCTTTATTCTTTCTGCAAATTAAGGGGCGGGGGCGGGTTCTGCATTAGATCAGCAATGTCTGATTCTTATCTAAATATTCCACCTAATAAGGACATAAATTCTCATGGATCGGACAACCACTCTGCAACATTCCTGAGAATCGAATAATATAATAATCTTGAAAGTCAGCAGAGTGGATTATCCACTTTTTTTTTTCTGGACTTGAACTTGTGAACTTAACAGTAGCGCTGCAAAAAAAAAAAAAAAAGCAAATGTGCTAAGCACTTTGCCAGAGTAACCTTCCATGTAGACTTTTCATCTTAAATACAACACAACTGAAAACAACTACAATTTTTGGAAAATTATGTACAAACCCGATACTTCTTTTGATTACATATAAATACAAATTAGCTATTTTTCCTAAAAAGTGGTTATAATAGTAAATAAATACAAAATAAATCTGACCATTATACTTCATGTGCTGGGGTTGAACCCATATAAAATGTACAACTAAATACATTTTAAATCTTTAAGGAATAATTCTCTGATTAAAATATTTGTTTTCCCAACTTCTTTTTGTAGATATAAATATATTTTCAAAATAGCTGTTTTTTTTTTTTTCCATTCCATTCCATAAATAAAAGTCTTCATTGGGAAATATTAAAGTGTCAACTGGGGTTTTTTTTTTGTTTGTTTGTTTGGGTTTTTTTCTTTTTTCTAAAATATATATATATATATATTTATTTATTTAATAATGCTGTGCTAACGACACCCGCAACCCTCCACAACCATGTCCTGATAGTTCTTTAATACAACCTTCTCATTTTCGTCAAGGTACAGCATGGAGATGGCGCTGAGCTCTGTTGGGACACAGCACGCCTTAGGAATTTTAGAGTTAACCGAGTTGACCAACGTCTGAACAATGGCGTGGTTAGTGGAGTTCAGGTGATCAGCTAGAGGAAAAGGGCATTCTCCGTGGCAGTAAAAGGCATGATACCCCGGAGGGGCCACGATCCAGTCATTCCACCCCACGTCGCTGAAGTCCACGTACAAAGGGTGTCTCTTACAGCTGGACTTCAGGCGTTTCCGCTGTTTGTGTTTCACCTGACGCCTTTCTCTTTTGTGGAGGGGATGCCCTTTCCCATCGTGGCCGAAAGTCACCAGCAATGGCCTTATCTGTGACCAGCTGTGCTCATCTTGGTGCAAAGACCTGCTAATCCTAACATGTCTCTTGGAGACACCTTGTTTCTCCTCTAAGTGGGTCACTTCCACCACGAATCCGTGGTTGGAGTGTCCTTGTGCAGTCCACCTCATCACGGCGGGGGTGACGTCGAAACTTTCCCACCTGCTTGCATTCTGATTCACCAGCCTAGTGTCCAAAAGTCTGGTCACGGGGAATTTCGAGTTGGCTGTTTCAGGTTTTATAATTTCATAAATATTAATTCGGTGATGGAAACTGCTATTGTCTCCCAAAGCTTCCTGCATCTGTTCCCGAAAAACCTGAAGTTCTGCTGAGGTGATGAACTCCTCGGTGGGGACAGAACTTAAATTAAAGAAGAATCGCCGGGTTGTTTTCCCACTTGTTTCTGGCAGTTCTTCCAAAGATTCTGATTTGATATGGAAGAGTAGAAAGAAGAAAAAAACGAGAAGAAAAATCATTTAGTAAGAGAAGTCATGACAGTTTGATTATCTAGGAATATTTTTAAACTCTATCATGGGGTTTGATTTAACCCAAGTAAAAGAATGTAATCAGAAAATAAAAATTTCCTCTTTAAATAAAAAAGGAGTCTCCCTTCTCTCTTTTCTGTAAGTTCGTGTCAACATGCATACCATGAAATAAAATTTCATAATCCATTGTTGGGTTTTTGATCTCATACAGAAACACTGCTTCCAGGTGGCTATAATAAGGGGGGAAATGGTGATGCATTTCTTTGGAATTCACAGACTTTAGGGCAAAAAAAAAGAAAGTCAGCACTATAGTTAGTAGAGGTCTAATGAGGGAGGATTTGAGGAAATTATTGCATTTCTTTTTTAAAAAAAAGCTTTAATGTCAATCCCTTAAGCAGTATTCTAAAACATTACTCTGCAATTTAGATGATTTACAAATCTCGATATACAGATTTCAGCTTCCTAATTAAAGACTCTGAAACTCAACATCAACGATGACATTTTGCAAAGCACACCCTACTATTTTACTCAAAAGTCCAGAGACAAAGGCATTTACAGGGATCTACTTCTTTGCAAACGTATGAGTGGTACCAGGACACTGTAGTAATTAAAGCCAAAGAATTTCAAGAGAAATAGCTTCCCAACTGTTGTCTGTTCTCTCACCTCCTTATGACCTCAAAAATCAAAATTTCATTTTAGATGCTTTTGCAAGGAAGAAAATGACTCTGTCTTCTGCTTGTAATTCCTTTATGTTTAAAAAAAGAAAACACATTGAAAACATCTACCTACCCAACAATAGGCTTCAGAATAGATAAAAAAAAAACAAAAAAATTTATTAAAAATTTATAAAAATGCCATTATGACATACATGATATAAGGAACAATCTCATCTCGTTAAAGAATAATCCTTCTATATTTATTATCATTTTTTCGAAATAGCCATCCAAGTGAGCCATGCATAAAAGCTTTGTCTGATTTAAGATTACTGAATTTCAACTTTAAGAAATACTGTTTTCCAAGCAAACAATAAACCATAACGTAGCACCCTGAATGCTTGTAGTCTGCAAATCATCAAAGGGACAACATTATTCTTAAATTGATTGTGAATAGCATTAGATTTTGAGATAGTTGGACTTACTTTCTTCTAGCTTTACCACATCCTGTCATTTCCTGTCAAAAAAATTTGCCTGCTTCATTCAGAATCCCAACGCAAGTGCTAACAAAATCTATTTTGCCATAGTTTCACATCATCATAAGAGGAGATCATATTTTTATCAATTTTATGGGTGTATTTCCCCTAAAGACAAACAGCTGTCAGTTGTTCACAGAATCTAGACACCTTGGCAAAGGAGGATCTGTCAGATCACTCTCTCAAAGATTCTACCTGTGTAAACCTTCATCATCAAAGCAACAGGTGTTAACGCAAGCTAAGTGGAAGCGCCGAGTTCGACGGGGGCAGTTTATATCAAATTATGGAGTAATGCTTTAATGCAGTACTTTTCAAACTTTAACCTTCACATGAAACAACTAGAACACCTTAAAGCTACAAACACAGATTACAATTCAGTAGGTCTGAACTCTGCATTTCTAGCACGCTCCTAGGGGAGAGGATGTTTCAGAGCTGGTGGACCACACTTTGAGTGTCAAGGTTTTAAAGAATGTTTTTCACATTCAAGTATAGATTGCCAGAGGAGTGTATTTTTAAAAATGCCTTTTTGTTAAATAACATAAAAACGAGTAGAAGAACCATTAGTATTAGCCAAGGAATAAGAGTTGAGGCCACAGGTGGGCCAGCCAGTGACTCAGAATAGAAGGTTTACAGCTCATCTACTTGGACATGGAGACTATTAGGCCAGATGAGTCCTCCGTGGTCCCATGTCTGTTAATCGAAACCTCCTGGGGATATCTTTGAGGATCCGTCCACATTCTAAACCCCACTGTAAGCTAATGGTATTTAAGGCCACGTACAATCATTAAAATGACCCTCCCACCATCGGAACCTGGCTCTTCTCGGTGGTACCCAACAAATATCGAGGATCGTATTTAGCTTCTTTTTCCCCTTCCTCTCTGCAATTCAGGAGTCCTCTGATGTTTCAGTGGAAAGCAACTGTTCAGCAGAGACAGTAAAACTCAGAAGCCCCAAACCTCAGTGATATCAAAGCCAGATTTGTTCCTCAGCTGCTGACTTATCTGATACTAATACTCTTAAGAATATCCTTTTCTTTCAAAGAGGGGGAAGGAAAGGCAAATTATCCAGGGATACCTATAGTAACAATAGTGCCCAGAGAAATCACAATTGCAAGATAAACCCTGAATCCCAATCCATAAATAAAAAAGAAAGAAGCTAAACACACATATACACACAAACACATGGCCAGAGGATGACAATGAAGGCACAATCTCCAAGGCAAGTATTAGGGACAGATAAATGAAGAAGGTGTGTATAAAAGACGTATCAAATAGAATAATAACCCTCAGGAAAAAAAAGGTAAGACTGAATCATATAAAATTGCCATTATTCAACCAGAAACGCAGAAAGCAGCAATTTCATGTGGTTAAAAATCTCCTTGGAGGGTAAGCAGCCTTAGTAAAGGAGAATCACTTAGTGGCCTTAACAAAGGAGAAAAAAATGAGCAATTCAATGATAACAGGTAATGGGAAGACCTTTCTCCGACTTTCCAATGGCACCTCAGTGAACCTCCTCCTTGAAAGACTCTTATTCCATCCTTAATAAAAAAGCCTCTATTACAACAACCCTGAATACAGACTCAGGTCACAGAGATAAGTCTGAAATTCACAGGAACTCCTAAACCCTGGAAAATAACTTCCCAAGGTTAGGGCATGTACCACCTTTTCTTCTGATCTGCAATGGAAGAGTATGAATCTTTTCTTGAGGGCAGAAAAATCAAAACCTACTGGAAATAAAGTAAATTAAAGAAAAAACCTTCTATAAATTATCACAGCAAGCCTGGGGATGCTGAAAATATACAGAGGATTTACCTAAGTATGTAATGTATGCTTTTTTGGAGGCTTATACAGTTGTTAATTCTCTGTAAATATCCCTTGCTGAATAAGCTGAACTTGCTAAGGGATTTAAGGATTCTGACCTATCTTCGACCTGAGTTTGTGAGCCTCAAAGTTCTTAACCAAATGAGTGAAGCCATAGCTACAAAAATGTTGGAAAATTAAGAAAAATAAAGCAACAATGATGTTCGACCTTTTCCTCCAAAAGTGGATTCCTAATTTAATCACCTACACTATGTCAATTATTCATCTACCTCCAGTCATCCAAAAGACTGAGCTGGATTCTCTCAGTCAGCCTAGATCACTCTGGCCTCCACTTCCCTAGAGAAGGGGAGAAAATAACATTAACAGAAGAAGTTATCGTGATAATGACAGCTCACGTGCTGAATGCTTTTTTTTTTTGGTGCCAAGTCTGGCACTAACAACTTTATGTGAATTATCTCACAACAAACCAATTAGAGAAGAACTATCATTATCTCCATTTCATTTTGTAAGTGAAATAGTTGGTGCTCAGAGTGGTTATATAAGTTTCCTAAGGTCACAGAGCCAGTAAACGAAGAGCAGAGCTATGAACTTGACTCTACCGCAGTTCCCAAGTTTCTACCCACTAGACGGCACTACCTAATGCAGATAAGTCAAAAACTCAAGCAAAAGTCAAACCCATTAGGGACACATTTGTATTTAATACAATGATAACCTAGAGTGAGTTTTGTCCCAGCTAAAGGGACAGAAATAGCATACTCAGGTACAGTGGAGTGACCAACAGAACTAAATGAGCAGAAAAGTAAAAGATGGCCCCACTTGGACATGGAGACCCTGTTTGAAACCGCTGCTATTTTGTGGCTGTCTTTTTGTTCTAAATAAAGTACGGTGAGTTTTATCAAACAAGTAAGGTATCATTATGCTTTGAGAATTTTGCAACGCTCTTTGGACAGAAAAACTTCCATTAAAACAATAAAAACAACAACAGAACCTGGGGATATGCTGGCGAATCAGTAAAGCTGGAAATCACTACCCTAAAACAAAATGAAAGGGGTAGGTATGATGCACAAGATTTTCTAGAAGATAAAACAATGGTTAGAGAACTGATCAAGGAAAAAAAAGATAAAATATGAAAGGTTAAACGGAATTAGTTTCTTATTTTTTTTTTAAGACAACAAAGGAAACGGCAACTATAGAAAAGTAGAGCACAGTTGTCATCACTAACTCTGATTTGGTCTTTGCCCACCCTTAGCTCCAATCTTTGAAAGGAAAGAGTGCCCTCTTACTGCTATCTGACTGCTCAGTGAAATACGCAAAGGGCAAGTCTAGAAAAGACAAAATAGCTCAATGCAGAGGGATCAAGAGAGATATAAGGGAACCACTAAAAAAAAAGGTGGAACAGAAAACATCAGTGCCAAGGAAATACCACCAGGCATTTTCAAATAGAATAACTTTCCCACTTAATGGGGCCTTTGTAATCACACAGAAATACCTGAGGGCACTACTAGGGAAGTCTACCAGGTCAATATTGGATTGCGGGGATCTATGTTTCCGAATTCTTTGTTTGTACTGGGAATTAATTTGTGCCACAATTTCTCCATCATAGAACAACAGTCATTTCTTGAACTTTCCTATTACATGGATATTTTCATGATAACTATATTTGTGCAATGAGGGTTAATCTCAGTTTGAAAGCTTTAGTTACAGAGGAAAATAATTCAGTTATTTCATGTAAAAAGAAGACTGTGTCCTTCAGAGTCAGAAGAACAAGTTTCCGGTCCTTCTATATTCCAATCTGACGGAAAAGCATGAAGACTTTTGGCAATGAAGTTGGCCAATGAAATCAACCAATTTCAATGCGTTTCTAACTGCAGCAAAGCATAAAACACTCTTCCAGTTGGAGAAGTGATTTCTCTATCTTCAATGACAGTTTTGAAAGGCCTATGTGGCTGAAGCACTTTTTAATAACTTTGAAAAAATATTTTAGGGAAACTTACACTCTCCCAAATAAAAGCCATATAGAATGGACTAGACAAAGTTTAATAGGAGAAATCATAACTGATAATTTTGTCTCAGATCTCTTATCACAGGGTCTCATTATGTTCATATTGGTTGAAAGATGTCCATGATGATCTGTCTTGTCTTGTAATTCCACCACCAAACCATCCGATCCCACCCATAAAAAAAAAAAGAAAAGAAAAGAAAAAGTAATTCTTATAATCAGGTCCTTTTGGTCTTTTGCCAAATAAATGCCCATTAATACCATATAAACCAAATTCTGCACTTGAGCCAGCAGTCTTAATCACATGGTTTATTAAATGTTTTTTTAGTGGCATGTATGGTACAAGGATGTTTATGAAAATCAAATCCTGGGTTACACAACAATGAATAGTTTTCAAAAAGTGCTATATCCAGCCCAATGATGATATGCTAGTTATAATAAGAAAAGAAATGGATCTGTTGAAATCTAGAGCAAAAATTACATAGCTTTTCTCTATCATCTAATTCCATTAAGATCTAAGATATTGCAAGTTAAGTCGGTAATTTCTGTACTTTTACATGTCACATTTACACTTTTAAAAATCTAAATTCTGACTTCTAAACTCAAGCATGCTATTTAAGTTAAAATAATACACTCGAATAATGTACAGCCTGTTTAGTTTTGATCAAACCACTTCTAAAAGAATGAGAAATATGAGGCTTTCACTGATGAAATCCTCACACAATTGAATGTTTCAGATGTTAACACTTAAAAGATCACCCTTTTAAGCTATGAGAGAGACACAGCATCTTCCTGGCCTTAAAAATAAAGTTAAGAATGGTTTCTATGCTAAATTTCCAGTAGAGGTGGCTAAAACAGCTGTTCTTATTACTTTTCTATCCAGAAAACTATTCTAATCAGCATCAGCTGGGAATGTCATCCAGGGTTATGATGACAGAATGTACACAAATGAAAACATTTCCACATATAACCATATAGACAACTTCTGCTTGCAGTGGATGAATTCTGAAGGGGAAGAATGAGATTTTACTGCCTTTCAAATCTCTGATTTCTGCTAGCAGAGGGCACCTCACTTAGAAATGTGCTTAAGAATGAACTGACAATCAACGTAGTGTCCTTCCATAATGTACAGCTGCCTCAATGATGAAGAAGGCTATTTTGTTATGTGACTTGCCTCTGGGAGTCTTTCCCTTATCAACCAGTGTTCTCACAAGTATAAGTAAGTCATCCTTCCCACTGGGAGAAAACTTCTGGCTGTGCCATTTCTGATTTGTTTATATCACTGTAGATTTCTACTTGAAATTTACCATCTTGGCAAGGCAAGGCAAGAGAAAGGGAACTTCACTCCTAACTCTTCAATATCCTACAAGTGGCTGCTCTATGACATACAACTTTGTACTCTTTTCTAGAACTTGAAGGAAGCCATACTTTCTTTAGAATGGATTAAGCCAAAGGAGCACTTAAAGGTGTAGAAAAAGCATTGAGGTGGAACATATTTTTGACTAATTGCTCTAGGAACTTAGGTACAGCAGATTTCAATAGCTGCTCTAAGACATTTCAAACCCACTGAATGCCCTTCTGATGAAAGAAGCAGAAATATCCTACCTTAGAAAAACCACATGTAGTATGATAAAAGAAAAAAAAATCCACATTTCAGTGCACACGAAGGAAAACAGGCAGCTGCTGCAAAAGCTTTTATCTGAAGGCTTGCCTTGTCTCTGCTCGGAGGCTATCTCAGATTTAAGCGCAAGACAAGAAAGTCATTGTGGAAACAATAAGATTGATTGTGGAATTGATCTCCCACGGGGATTAGATTGGGATTCAAAATCTTCCAAACCAGGTCCAGATCAACCGTAAATTAGAAAGACTTTGGGGCCCTGGGCTTTGATTTCTCAATACTATCTCTGAAATTTCTGCCCTTGGCTCTGTGTAGGCTGAAACCCCAGCTTAAACAGCAGATTTATAGAGCAAGGGCTTCCAAACAGACATAAAGAAATCCCAATCCACCTCCCTTCTTCTTCTTTCCCTATGGCACTCGCACGTTTAGATGTCTAGGGCCATGCCTTTTGCCCTCATCTTCCCCATCATTTGATTTCTCTCTAGTTCCTGGGGGAAGAGTAGCTCTTCTGGCCGCAAGCCAGGAAAAGGGTGCGGATTTACTAAAGGGAATCCCTGAATCCCTGGCTCCCCCGCCACACAAGCAGTACGCTAAAATCAGATTCAGAAATGACGGTACAGAAGCAGGAATTACGTCTGCGGTGCCCTGGCCAAGCTGCCTCCCTGGGGATGCCTGAAGTCTGCCCACCGTGGGGGGCTTCGTGCCGTAACTCCCCGCCCCCGTCCTCGCCCCCACTCCCTGCTCCACGCCTCACCTTCATGGTGGAAGCTGCGCACCGTGTTGGCGCGGCTGGCTGCCCTCTCCAGCCGGTGGTCCGGGGCGGGCGCGCCGGGCTGGCCCGAGTGCCGGCGGTATAAGTCCAGCATGTAGGGGGGCACCACGGCGTCCCTGCTGGGGGTGGGTCTCTGTTTCAGGCCGAACATGCTGAGCAGCCGCAACTCGAACTCGCTCAGGACGTCGTCCGAGGGCTGGGATGAGGGGCGGCCCGACGACGCCGCGAACTTCCTGCGGCCCAGCTCGGGAATGAGGCCGGCCGCGCCGCCCAGGAGGACCTGGGGAAGCAGCAACGCTAGAAGACAGCGGGTCCCGGCCACCATGGTCGACCTGCGGACAGGGCCGACGTGAGTCACCCGAGTTCCCCGCCCAGTCCTCTGCCCTCCCTCCCCCGCGGCCCGGGCTCCCGTTTGGCTCCCTTGCCTCCTCCTCCAGGGTGCCCTCTTGGCTTGCAGCACTCGCGGGGCTAAGTAAGAGCGACGGAAGCTCGAATGTCTGGGGAGAATGAAGGGTCCCAAGTTCCTGAGCCAGATGGGTTTCTCCCTCCCATCGCACTCTCAACTCGTTTGACATCCGATTTGGGGTTTTGCGCGAGCCTCCCTCCCGCACCCCCGCCCGAACCTGCGTCAATGACTGTCACCTTTTTTTCTGGGACACCAGCACTGACAGTCAATGCAGGGAACCTGGGGAAACCACCGCTTGGTCTGACACCCTGTGTCCCCTATACACACCCAAACACACACTGCCTAGCGCTCACTGGCATATAAACACGCACAAATGGCGCATGCGACTTCCTCAGAGGCACTGTATAGAACTTCCTGATACATCAGACACACACACACACACACACTCCATAACTTCAGACCTGTAAACTCAAGACCACAACTTGTGAAGCCACTTGTAACTTGGGATCCACGCCCCTAACCGCAGCGGTGACGGGACAGGCCACTCCGTCCCCGCATCACCCTAGAGCAGTCAAGATACACATGAATCTTCCTGGATTACGTAAATGGCTGAAATCTATTAATGCACGTGTCAGCTGCTAAAAACAGTACGAAGTGTCGCTTAAGTACTGACTCCGCACATTTCTGGAAACTAGCACCTTCCGAAATGGGACTTGACTCTGAGTAGAGAAAGCAGGTCTCCCGGAAACACTTGGAGAAGGGAGAGGGGATCACCACGGCAGCGCGGACAGGTTGGCAGCTAACGGGTGAAATCTAGGGGCCACCCTCTCCAAAGGATTTATTTGACTTCGTTTGTTTTCCTTAATCATCTCAGTGTTATCAGCCCTAATAGCGTGCCGAGGAGAAGGGAGGGAGAATGGGTGCAAGAGTGCACGCCAGGGGGGCGGTGGGATGGGGGCGCCCTGGCAGGGGCTGGGCTGCACGTGGCCCCGGAGGGGGGCGTCTGTTTACCTCGGGCCTGGCAGGGCCCAAGAAGGATTCTGCCGCTTCTGCTGCCTAAGCCCCGCGCCCACCCCACCCCCAACCCCCAGCCCCGCGTCCTCTACCTTTAGGAGGCCGCAGTCCGTCTAAGAAGCACGCAGGGACACGTCCATTGAAAGAGTCTCCACATGGAAAAAGCTCTGGCCCAAGAACCTGGCGCAAGGACCGTGTGTCCGTTCCCTTTCTTTGCCTCCTGCTTCTCCCGGGTGCTGGCCGCGCAGTCCCTCTCTTCACGCTGGGCACGGCGTCCCGGGGCCGCGCAAGGCCGAGGAGCGGAGGGGCGGCGGGGCTCGGAGGCGGCGAGGCTGACTCCGCTGGTGCAAAGGCACCGGCGCGAAGCGGGGAGCGCAAGTTACTCTCCCTGCAAGTTCAAGAAGTCTCCAGCCAAGTGCTGACACACAACAGCGAGCAGGGGGAGGAGTGCGGGGCAGGGAAGGGAAGAGAAGGGAGAAAGGAAAAGCCGGTGCTGTCGTCGTCCTTAGGAACCAGCGCCCGCGGGACGCGTGGCCCCGCGCGGGGCCGGCTCCGGGACTCGGGGGGCGAGGGTCGGGCGCTCAGCGCTAGCTCCGCCGAGGTCCATGGCTCGGGGCAGCCATCCTGGGCGACGCCGGGTCCGGGGAAGGGCACGGCGGCGATCTCGGTGCCAGGCGAGTTGCCCCCCCGCATCACTCTGCCTTACTCCAGCGCACCCCCATTAGCGCTCGCCAGCTGAAACCACCGCGGCTCTGGCGCCCCGTCGTCCTCGGGCGCATTCTCCGGCAAGTCGAGCCGAGTCCCGGGCCGCCAAGGCGAGTGGCCGCGCTCTCCCCTCGCTCTCCTAGCCCAGGGGCCAAGTGCCTTTTGTGGCCAGCCCGGGGTCCGATCACACCCCGGCCGGTGCGTCCCAGGCCCCCGATCCTCGGCAGGAGGTGCTCGGCATCGCGGCGCTCGGGCTCGGCTCCGGACTCCCCGGCGCTCCGCGCGTCGGTCCGCGGCTCCGGGGCGGCCCGGACAGCCGAGGCCACGGCGCTGTGGCGCGCACGGCTGGGTGCTCCAGTCCGCGCGGGGTCTGCGGTGCGCGAGTGCCTCGCAGCCCCGGTAATCTGCGTGGCGCTCCCCTCGAGTGCGTTCGGGTCGCCGGCGGAGGCTGTGGCGGCCGATGTCCGGCGGTGGCTGCCAATCCCCGGCGGGGTGTGGGAAGCGGAGCGGCGGGCGCAGCGCGAGCCGGGAGCAGCGCGGCCCGGCGGGGCGAGGACTCTGGCGGCGACGGCGGCGACGGCGCCGTGGCGCGGCGCTCGCGGCTTTTAAAGGGGACGCCGCCTGCCCGTTCCCTCCCGGGCGCGGCGAACACCTCCCCCTCGGTGGCGCGGCTCGCCGGGGATCCCCGAGCGGGCGGGAGCGGCGCGCAGGGGTGTGGACGGCGCGCCCGGGCGGCTGCGGCGGGTGGGGCCGAGGGCGGGGGCGCGCGGCCGCCAAGGGGGGCGCTCGTCCCTCCACCCCTGCCCTCAAAGGAGAGATCCACCGGAGCACCAGGTCCTCGCGGGGAACCTGAGGGCGAAATCCTGGACAAATGTAGGGTCGGGCCTCTATTTCCCCACTGGGCCCGTTATTCAACTTTCAGTTTTAAGTTTTTCGGTAATAGACAATTAAAAGGAAAAAAAAAGAGCTCAACCAAGTTACAGGGCATCTTGGCATAGGCTTGGGATAGACACTTCTGTGTTTCCCCAGCATGAGAGGAAAATTAAAAGAAAACAGGAGGCTGGAAACTGAGTGTTATTTAAACATTAACACAGAGAGATGTGTGTATTTACATATGTAAGTGCACGTGTACAATTTGCCTTTACATAAATATATGTGTGCATTTATATTCATATCCGTGTGCGTGTATTTATAGTCATATAAATATATCTAATGTGCAAAAATACGTGTTTCTGTAAATATATTTATATAAGTAAATATACCCAAAGGAAGGCACACATCTCTATAAATATATGTCTACATGTGTGACATGGATGTCGTGGTGCTATGCATAACATATGTGTAACGGACTCTGCCTGTGTGTGTGTGTGGCAGCCTAAGGGAGGATGGGAGGGATTTTATTTCTTTTTATGGTAGCAATCACTTTGTGCCTTGTGATATTTATCTCACCCAGCTCAGAGGCAGGCGATTAGCAGCTCAGAGGAAGGTAAAATAATGCACAGTGTGAGCCAAGCATACAAGACAATTCTCCTTTGGGACCTTAGAACCTTCTGCTCCACCCTTTTCCACCAAGCCTTCAGAAGCAGGGCTGTGACACATGGCCAAGTCACTTGTCTTCCTCAGCTGAAATATTCCTCAAAGCTGCTGCACCACGGGTCTGAGGCCAAAGCTTTCTGTCCCTACCAAGCTTCCCGGAGCCTCCACGCATGCGTAGCACCATCGGCTTGCCTAGATGGTCTCCAAAACCAAGGGCGGAAATTTTTTGGAAAAGGCCAGATTGGCAAAATCAGGTTCTCCTGCACCAGAGCTTTTGGGCCTGCAAAACAGAGACAGAAAAAAGTTAGAGGCTGGAGCTGGTAATAATCTATTATCCATGTGTATTATTTTTTTCGGTTGGGGAGCTAAAATAATTCTAGGTTCCGCTCACGTAAATCGGATTAGCAACCCACAGAGGGGAATTAGGCACTTGCTGTTTCTAAAGGTATAAAGGTCAAATAAGGTATTTTGGAGAAAGCCTGCCTACCAGGAAAATACAAGAGGGGGGCAAAATATTCAGGAACATGCTATTTTATCCCCCCCCAAGAAAACTGATATGAAAGTCGATTGTCCTTCTGAATCATTGGACACCAAACAAGTAGGTAATAAAACATATTCTACTCAGACATTTAAGTCAGAAATTGTTTATTGTGCTCCTGAAACTATTTCCTTCCCTATCAGGCTGAATTGAGAAGTTAACAATTGTTTCTGTCATTAGTGAGATTTAAAAAACAAAACAAGACCTCTATGAGATTTAAATCGGTATGTAGCTTTTAAAGAGGAGGAAAGATTGACAATCGTTGGATACACCTCAAGAGAAGGTGAAAAATAAATCTGTGATGACATCAAGGATATCTTGCAGCTCTAGGCCTCCTAACTTGAGAAGTGCAAACCTTGTCAGTTTATAAAATAATCGGTGAGAGTCAAGAATCGGAGGGAAAATTAGCACTTCTGAACACTCTATTCCATGTCAGTGTTGTTTTACAAAAGAGATCATTTTTTTTAAAACAGCATCTGTTTTATAGAGGGTGTGCGATTTCTGAGGGACTACTGAATGCCTTTCCCAAGCACAGCTTTCCTAAATTTTGGCCGTTTCTCTTAAGAGCAAGGCTCTCTGGTTGTTTTTTAGAGATGGCTGCCCTCTTGTGGTGGAAATGTGTTCAAACGCTTGGGAGAAAGAAGTCCACAAGTAATTAGTCTCTGAAGACTGATTTGGGGTACAAAGTACAGGATGACTATACCTACCCATTTTCCAGGGAATAGCAATAGTCAGAAATGATAAATCTAAATAGAGACGACTTATTTCTTTTTATTCTTTTCCCATGGCTACCTTCCACCTGCAACTCAGAATGCAGGGTTATTTAATACTTTGAGGTGACAGTGTCTGTTTGCTTTGAAAATATCGCTTACTGCTAGCCATGGTTGATTGCACCTTTTTCAAAGGTTCATTCAAAATCTTTTTGTCCAGAGAGTGAGATGTATTCTTGCTGGGTTTATCAAATTTGGTGCATCTGCCAGCAAACATGGGGAGGAGGATGAGTGGGAGCGGGGATTTGTTTGAGGCAGGAGCGGTGGTAGTTGCAAATCCAAATGCCTCAGAGGGTACAGGCAAGTTACGTAAAAAAACAAAGACTACCAGGTAGGGATTCTACATAAAGCAGGTTGCTGCTATTTCATTTCAATCATTTCTTGCCAGTTTTTCAAGAGATATTCAAAATCTGCCCTTGATTACGTGTGGACATGACCTGAGATGAAATTAAGTACTGACAGAGTCACACTTGGGCGACTTTTCCTTTAGCAGTTCAACTCAGATAATGTTTAATTTTATTGCATCCTGCAGCTATTAGCATTCATCCTTGTTCTTGCTAGGCTAACCATTAGGCAAATTAACATTAAAATAGTGATCCTCATGTATTGTAAAGTTAACAGCAGGCATGACATGATCCATCTACCTTATAATTGTCATTGCACTGAAACCTGTGGCAACTCCCCAGAGAAGCCTCTTGGCTTTTTAGCATGTGTATCACTTTGTTGTCAGTGTGACATCCAACACCAATTCTACTTACCTCACCTGGATGAGGTTCTTTCATAAGAACCTTGAGCCACAGCAGAAGAGAAGCATTTACTCAATCAGACTTTTACCTTTTTGGTGATTAGACATAGTAGGAAGGATGGGTGGAGTGGAGTGATTTATATGTAAAACCAGGGCAAGCTGGCCAAGCCAGGATCATTGCTTTCAGCAAATACTGACTACATCTTCTTAAAAATTAAGGGAGAATAAATTTTGTGAATTGATTAGACTGCCACACAGTTTAAGATGCACGCTGTAAGTGTTCTATAAGCTATATTGATCATAGCTTAAGACATAGTTGGGTGACCTAGGTTCTAATTCTGGTTTGGCCATGGATAACTGACTTTAAAATGGTCATATCATCTGTTGATTGGGGTAAATATGTTCTGCCTGCCTCAGACAGGCATGATCAAGGTCAAATGGCTAAGGTGTGTGAACTTGGAGGATTTTAAAATGCTGTACAAGCACGAGATCCTGATTGATATTTACTCCATGTATTCTTCGTCTTTCTGCCTGAAATATGGCCTGGGTTTGAAAGATAGAAGATAGAAGATTCTTCTTCTTAAAACAGCTTTTATCATACTTCCTAAATAGTGGGTATTGCATCAGAAAGGTCACCACTTGGGTCATCCTATCTAAGGCAGTAACAAATTCTCATAGCTTCAGCTCCCTCGTAAATATTACAGAGAGATTAATAGTGGACCTCCTCACAGGGCTGTTGTGAAGAATGAATGAGGAGATATGTGTGAAGACAACAAACATTGCAAGATTTGTATCGCTATACACGAATTCAAGTTACTGGTTCTTGAAAGATGTGTTTTTGTTTTAGGTTATTTTCTTTTGTGCTTGGTAGATTGCAAAAATACAGGGGAAATGAACTCATGTTTCTGAAAAATAACTGTAGTCTTCCAAATAAGACTCCCCTGAGAAACCTGGCTTTTTAGCATGCAGATCACGTTGTTACTAGCGTGACATCCAACCTCAGTTCTACCTACTTCACCCAGGCCTGGAGCCACAACAATAGGACAGCTTTGGTCAAACTTTGACCTATTTTGTGTTTGATTAGACATAATAGGAAGGATGGTAATTTATATGCAAAACCAGGCCAAGTTGGCCAAGTCAGATTGTTTTAAATATCTGCTATATATTATTTAATTACCTATATCGATATATTTGCATATCTTGTCAGTGATGTTAAAATGTTTTGATCTTGCATTAATTAGATTATGAAGAGTTGATCATAGTATTTCTCTTTACATATCTAGCCTACAAATATTTATTAGGCAGCTATTAAGCCTATGGCACTATGTCACTTAGGTTCCAGTTAATACAAAGACATTATCTCCGTACATAATTTATTTAGAATTCAGTGGAAGAAATGCAACACGTTTACAGGTAAATAAACATAAAATATAAGGCATATGAGATAAGAACTTTGAGAAAAATGAGAAATAATTGCTGTAGATTTAATGAAGAGCAATCTTGTTTCTGAAATGTGGAATAAAAACCTTGCTCAGTGGATGTTATGTCCTCTGTTTTACAGATAAAGAAACTGTGCTTAGAGAGATTAAGTCATTTTTCTCAAGGTCATATACCTGGCGAGTAACGCAGTCAGTAGTCTATTCTTGAATCATGTTTTGGGGTTTGGGTTTTTTTTCTCTTTCCTTTCTCCCCCAGCATGCTAATGGTCTCTCAGTTCCACACAGGGAGAGCCACCCACAGCCAAGACATCAGGTGAGAAAATGTACGAGGTGTTTTGAAAAGCACAAAGCGGTGGTTCGAATTTGGAAATGCGTTTGGCTAGAGGTAAGGCAATACTAGAAGGTAATTCTATTCTCCAGGCAGGGGCCCAGCAGGAACGTGATGGCATATTCTAAAGGGGCAGTAGAAAAGAGTTTAACAAAGGAACGTCGTACAAAAGTGTGTGCAGAGTTGAGACACAATGGCAAGGGAGAGTGAAATACCTCAGCTCTGCATTGTGAAGCCAAACCAGGCTTTCCAACCCTTAGGTTCCCAGGGACACAGGAGGGGCAGTTGCGAGAGCACTGAGAAAGCTGCAGTTGAAGGAGAGCCTTTCTTTTCTCCCTCTCTGAACATCTGTGGATATCTCCCCTTCACCTAATTTGACCAGAAGGGCAGGTGTATTGGTTACCTATTGCTATGTAACAAACTACCGCAAACTTTGTGGCTTGTTGCCTGTTCATTATCTCACAGTTTTTATGGGGTAGGAATTCAGGCATGGCTCAGTGAGTCCTGTTCTCAGGGTTTTACAGGCTATAATCAGTGTCACCTGGGGCTGCAGTCTCATATAAGGCTTGAGGTCCTCTTCCAGCCTCCTGTGGTTGTTGGTAGAATTCACTTCCTTGCAACTTTAGAACTCACTCCTGGTCACCTTCTTCATCAAAGCCCACAGGAAACTGTCTCATTGATTACTAGATCCTGCTTTGAAAGATTCATCTGATTATATTAAGCCCACCTAGGATAATATCTTTTGATTAACTAAAATTCAGTGAATTGGAGGCCTTGATTAATGGCAAAAATCTCTTCACCGTTAACTTATAATGTAACCCAATAATGGGAGTAACATCCCATGATATTCATAGAAACAGCTTATCCTCAAGGAGAGGATGATGCATAGCTTGTACACCAGAGGCTGAGAGTCTCGGTCCACGCAGCCCGTTGAGATCAACCTGTCAGGCACAGAGCAAGGTGAAGAGTGGATCTCTTTACTTTGTGGATCTAAGAGTGCAAAAAGAGAATATGTAACCTAATAAAGTTTGAAAAGTGAGCAGACTTCATGACCTCGAGACTCTTGACCACTAGTCTAAGGAGTCCGGACTCTATCCCGCATAAATGGATCTCTGTGAAATGATTTTACCAGAGGAATGGCATGTTGGAGATGCATGTTAGAAAATCAAATCTCGTATTAGGTAGAGTGTAGTAGTGGGGAATGGGAATTATACAGAGAGACTGTAGGAAAAGGGACCAGTTAGTAGATTTTGTAACTATGCATGCAATTGGTAACAGGGCTGAAAGTCCATGTGAAAAATAAGCCAATGTGAAAACTATACCTGGGATAGGCAGGGTGTGGTATGTGAATGGGTGGGAGAGCTCTAGGGAGGGGAAGAATTAATAATATCTGTAGGGTTTGGAGCCAGGGTGAAAAAAAAATCTAGTGGTACCCTTAACAGAGAGGAGTGTGGGCAGGAACAGGATGGGAGACTCAAGGATGATTCTTTCTGGAACTACCTATGAGGTTCTGATTAAATATTCTCACAGAAATCTAGAGAAGCTGATTAGACGCTGGCCTGGAGTTCAGGAGAAAGATCAGGGAAGTAAGCTGTAGATTTCTGAGCTAAGGCACTTAACTATTTGGAGAGGAAAAGATTGCCAAGGAAAGACATGGAGGATGTCACGGAAAAAGTGTTCAGAGAAGTAAAAAGCAGGCAATGGTGGTTTGCCTTAGAATTCATAAGAGGGGAGGCTGCCCTGCAGTCTTAAATGATGGCGAGGACCAGAGAACAATTGACAGATTAAGAATTAGCTCCTGGGTGAGGTTTCTGAATCACAGATATATTAATAGAAGAAGAACGAAGTGGGAAGGAGGCCAGTGGGATGGAGGTAGGAGTGGAGGTTAGGAGGGCGAGGCGGAGCAGGGGAGTAACTTTTGGGGATGGGTAATTTGGCTGTTAAAAAAAAAAAGAGAGAGAGAATTAAAATGATTAGAGAAGCTAGAGTCAAAAGAGAGACCTTAAAAAATTGGATGAAACATGAACATGACTGATACTTGTAAAAATGAGTTGGCTTAAAATAACTCAAGTTTTCACCTGAACAATAAATTTGATCAAGCTGCTCACTGAATGGTTCTTTAGGCTCATCTGATAAATGTCCTTTATTTCTTCAATACGGTAGTCACAAGTCTTTATCCTCAAATGGATCTTAGAAATCGGCTCTTGTGGTAGAAGCCCAATTATTACCTAGATGTTTGCTGGAATGTGGAAACTGGTGAGACTTTTTCCTCTTTAGTAACTCACTTTCAGGATAACTTTCCACCTGGTAAATCGCCTTGACCTCTTGGCCTTTCTATTTCCTGGTGGTCTTCCCAGCCTGCCCACCCTCCCCAGGGCAGAGCTATGCAGAGAATTGATTCTTCACAAATGAGATGGACGTAAGGTCTCATCTGTTTCCATTTGCTGTGGGTTTCCCTCTTCATTAGAACTTGACAGTGATCTCTGAGACAACCCATTACTTCCAACCTGGAACCCAGCCTCTCCAGAGAGTTCACTCGGAAATAGGACCAGGGTAGAAACCTAAGCCCTGTGAAGACAGATTTTCTTTGGAAATGTCCGATATCTGGAAGATTTCTTCTCCTCCAATTCAGGACACCAAATATTGTATGTGTCCAGAGCTTTGAACTAATAGCTAACAGAAAATAAGATAAATGAGCAAGTATATTTCTAGGGATTTGCAAGTTTAGAAAAATAAAATCTTATTTCTGTCTGAGCTGATCTTCAGGCCCCAATGTGACCCTTCGGTACCCAGCTACCTTCACCTCACTCAACCTCCCAAGGAGAACTTCTGATCCAGCAGCGCGGGCTCATTCTGTCCCCTGCATGTGACATTCATTTCCACCCTGGTGCCTTCTGCTTATGTCCTTTGTCACTGTCAGAACCACTTCCATTGTCCACAATCGTCCTACAACAGTCTCAATCTTGCTGTTTCTTTCAACATTGCTTTGTGCATAGGGAGACCCAATAATCTGTCATCCAAATGGGTGCATTTTTTGAGAGTGAAATGGGAAGATATTAATACACTGGAACAACAGGCCCTGTGGCTACTCTATCTACAAAGACTTCCCTGACGTTTCCAGGCCCCAGATCACTCTCTTTTCAGAAACCCCATCATCCTTTGTGCCATTTAATTTGGCACTATTTCCAGGCTATCTTATACTGCTCTCAGACTTTTCCCCTCATTTGTTTGTAATTTTCTCCATTTCTTGAGCTTTGTTTGCAGCAATCAGTAGTACCTATCAGAGTGATAAGACTCAGTAAACTCTCATAAATACTTTTAAAATTTGGTTTGACTTGTTGAGTACATTTAAATATTATAGCCTTTTCATTTTCAAAAACATTTACTGGAAAAATTAAGAGTTACCAGGGAATTAAGTACATATAAAATAGTTAGGTCCCCTCCTTGATTGTAAATTGCTTTTGGTCAGCAAATGTTGACTAAATGAATAAAAGCAATTGTTGATTGAATTCACAAAGTAACCTCAAGTCCTTAAAAGATTTTAAGTACAGGATTCAGGAAAGACCTGATCATATCAAAGAAAAAGAGCCAGTTGACAAATGAAACTTTGGTCGTTGACACAGTTATAATTGCTGCTTCTTTCTGAGTGATTTCCCAAGATTTGCATTTATCTCTAAGAAATAAGCAATGAATTTGAGAGTAGAGGAGGTGATGCAAGCCATGAAAGAAAGTAAGGAGAAGGATTTATCAGAAGGTGAAAAGCATCTTCAAATAGTTCATGAAATAGTTGCAGTTATCCAGGCATTTAATGAAATCAACAAAGGGTTTGTATATTGGCTTTGTCAGAGAATTTCTGTGTGGTCACTTATTCTTCACAAGCAGAAATCTCCCAGGAGAATAGTGTATTGGTAAGTTCTAACTAATACCTAGGGATTCGTCATCTACTACTAACTTTATTTGCATGTTTCCGCGCCTTTCACAACTTGTTGGACCACACAAAGCCCAATAGACCTGGCATTGTTACCTCTAAACGTTCAGTCGTGGGCATCTCTCCATAGGGTCATCATGGGACCCATTGCAAGTTCTTTTCATTTCGGTCACCTGTAAATTGAGTAAAAGAATTTTGTAAAAGCAAAAGGGTTTAAGGGTGGCGACTTTAGAATTGCGATAAACATACTCAGATTGAATGACAGCAATCCAAGAGAATCACTTTAATCAATGGTTCTTCATGGATAGTCTTACCCTGGACGTATTTCACAAATCATCTTAATGGGACACAAAAGATTCTGCTTCTTGCCCTAACTGATATAGAACTTGCTTGTAGAGCAAATAATATGAGAATATGTGTGAGCTGAGAGCTCTTGAGAAATATCATATTTCATCCTCTTATATTTACTCTACAATGTTCATGCAATGGTGCTGAAGACCAGATGCAGCCCACACGTCAATGCCCACAGCCCCCTCAGCCTGACCACTCCAGTGCATACCTAATTGCTATCTAAGGGCTTTTCCCATTTAGTGTAGTTTGTTCTGCCCACATGTGCTGTTGGCCAGATGTGCTAGGGAATTAACATCTCCCAGGAGCAGCCTTCTACCGATGACCAATGGGAGTTAATGTATCAATACCCCACCTGCCTCATGCCACTAGGTTGGATAACTCCGAGGTGCATGATCTAAATTGACTCCCAAAGTTACAGTCAGCCACATTGATAACTGGCTTAATCCTTTATAGGCTGCCTTCCTTTCCCTAACTCACTTCTCCACTCCCATAATTGTGTTTTCTTCACCTCCTTGTAACCTACTTGTACTCAACTCCTTGTCATTGAGTGAGTTTCTGGAGGGACCCAAAATAAATACTAACTAGTCTCCTGACCTACCTATTGAAAGTGCTTTGAATTTAAATTGCATCGTACTTTGCCATGAACGGAATAAAATTGTTGGCTTTGGAGACCCATTTCCTGCACTTGCTTCATTTAGTCTTTCAATGACTTCTACTTTTCCAGGTACTGCTAAATTTCTGGGGCTACAAAGATGAATGTGGTGATTTACACAAATCGACCAAATAGGAATTTATAAAAGGTACAGAAATTGAACCAAGAATAGAGTTACCACCTTCACCTGAAGGTCAGAGAAAGTTTCCTGGGAGGACATAATACCAGAGTTGGATCATGAAAGCTGAGCAGGTGTTGGACAGATAGACAAGGTGGGGGAGGAAATTCCAGGCAGGAGGAGCAGCAGGGGGAAAGGCACAAAAGCATGAAACATCAAGATGCATTAAAGAAATGATTGGCAACATAGTGTGGCTGCACAGAGGAGGAGAGAGGGG
This sequence comes from Avahi laniger, assembly GCA_963575035.1. NCBI lineage: Eukaryota > Metazoa > Chordata > Mammalia > Primates > Indriidae > Avahi > Avahi laniger. The sequence goes on from CAUYSK010095062.1 coordinate 32,330, forward strand.
TGCCAGCATTTCACTGGGCAAAGGAATTTGGACTTTTCCCCATTGGATCTACTTTGCTTTTGAGAAAAAATCTCTTCTGTAGAAGTGGGCATGATGGCTTGGAGTAGAGCCAAGTTGCAGGCAGAAGGACAAATTAAAAGGTTGTTGTAATTATTTAAGCAAGAGATGGGGAGTCCCTGCAATCAGCAGACACATGGGGTGAAGGAAAAATCTGTAAGAGATTGAAAAGGTAAGATCTGATGGAGCTTAACGGTCCATGGGGAATGAAAAAGGAGTCAGAATAACTTAGCATAGAAAACGCAGAAGGAAGAACATGCTCTCAATATAAATGCATAGAGATTAAGAAAATTCTTGAAAAAAATCATTTAGATTCCAGAATCCAAAATCTGAGTTACTACAATTGTTAATGATTATATCCTTAAGATCATCCATTCCTGTAAGTACATATATACAATAGGTAAGCTAAGTCTTCTTACAAAGTGAAACTAATCATTTTAGGCTATTAGGGAGTCCTTTAGTGTTGAAACAATTTATTAATAAAAGATAAATTTGCATGTATAAAATGCTAATAGATGAGCAATATTTGGTCTAACCCTGAGTAGAATAAATTACAAGACCATTAAAGAAAACAGTTATCATTTCATTAAATGTCTTGAAAATTAATGTTAGCAATATATCTACTTTTCTAACAGTGAATTTTGCTATTGTATTGATTAAGCAAATTACTGTTTTAGCGTCATATCAGACAAGTAAACTACTGTGTAGGCAGAAAAGATGGGGATTCAGGAAATTAGTTATTTTAGTATGTTGATGATTGAACGCTGATGAAATATGTAGCAATTTAAAGGTAAAATAAAAAGGCATTTTTACACTTTACTTACATATACATTACACATGATTATAAGAAAATGTCACTGAACACAATTTAATTTATTTTTGAATATTTCAAGTTTGCTTAGGTTCCTATAATGAAAATCGCAGAGCTACATTTATGACCTAGTATTATCCTTGTGCCAGCTGTTAATCTGGAAAAATATAGAAATTGTATTGTATTTGTGACCATTTGAGACACTTTGAAGTAGTTGTTGCAAAGAAAGAAGGAAGGAAGGGAGGGAGAGAAGGAAGGAGGGAGGGAAAGAAAGAAAAGAGAAAAGGAAGGAAGGAGAGAAGGAAGGAAGGAAGGAAGGAAGGAAGGAAGGAAAGAAGGAAGGAAGGAAGGAAGGAAGGAAGGAAAGACTCAAACCTACTTGTTGTTTGTTCCTTTCTCACAAAAGTAATATAAGGAGAAAAGATCACTGTTTATTTGAGTGTTCTTCTTATCTAAATTCAGAAGTTTGAGTTTACTTCACTTTAGCTGGAGAGTTAACACAGTGTTGCAAAGTACCAAACCTAGAATCAAACAGAACCAGAACTATTTGACTATTTTCAGTATAAAGGCATTTGCTATAATTTACCTCGGTCATATATTTTTAGTGATTTTTCGTTATGGAGCTGCTGGGAGATGTCTAAATTGCATTGCCACATGTCATCCTTCATTTTCAGCAATAAACAAATGAAGCACTTTTGGATGAGAAGTAACTTTCATGTCCTACATCAGTAATTCAAAATCAAAATGGGGTGATTCCCTCATTTTGTTGATTCGGCTTCTCCTACCTTCAGTTAAGCTACAAAAAGAATCAAATGAGAATAGTTTTTCTCCAATTGTCTTTCTATTAATATCTCTTTTTGAAATAACTTGAATGAGGTGGATTAACCGTAAAATGAATGACTAATTAATTCTTCCGTTGAATGTGCTTTAATGAGCACTTTCAGAATTGTATTTTAAGTCACTTTTCTCTTGTGCTACACACTGTTTTCTGAGTGCATGGTCTCTCCTCCAAGTCTACATAATAGGAAAGTCTCCAGACATACATTTTTAATTTTAAAAAAATTGTATTTATTTATTTAATCAACAAATAAATATTGAATATGTTCAACCTATACAACATGATGATTTGATATACATATACATTGTGTAATAGTTACCACGATCAAATTAATTAACACATCCATCACCACACAGGCTGTACATTAGATCACCAGAACTTGTTCATCTTATACCTGAAAGTTTGTATCCTTTGATCCACATCTCCCCATCCCCCCACAAACCCTCAGCCCCTGGAAACCACCATTCTGCTGTCTGCTTTTATGAGTTCAGCTTTTTTAGATTCCATGTGTAAGTGAGATCATACAGTATTTGTCTATTTGTGTCTGGTTTATTTCACTTAGCATAGTATCCTCCAGTTTCACCTGTGTTGTCACCAATGGCAAGATTTCCTTCTTTTTAAAGGCTGAATAGTATTTTGTTGTATATATGTACCATAATTTCTTTACCCACTCATCTGTTTTTTGTTTTCTTTTTTTTTTCGTAGAGACAGAGTCTCATTCTGTTACCTGGGCTAGAGTGCCATGACGTCAGCCTAGCTCACAGCAACGTCAAACTCCTGGGCTCAAGCGATCCTTCTACCTCAGCCTCTCAAGTAGCTGGGACTACAGATATGCGCCACCATGCCCAGCTAATTTTTTCTGTATATTTTTAGTTGTTTGGCTATTTTCTTTCCATTTTTAATAGAGACGGGGTCTTGCTCTTGCTCAGGCTGGTCTCGAACTCCTGACCTTTAGCGATCCGTCCACCTCAGCCTCCCAGAGTGCTAGGATTATAGGCATGAGCCACTGTGCCCAGCCCCATTCATCTGTTGATAGACACTTAATTTGTTTCCATATCTTGGCTGTTGTTAATAATGCAGCAGTATATTTAACAAAGGAGGTGAAAGATCTATACACGCAAATAAAGACACAAATAAATGGAAAGAAGACACAGATAAATAGGAAGATATCCCATGTTTATGGATTGGAAGAATTGATATTGTTAATGTCGATACTACCCAAAAAGATCTCCGGATTCCATGAAATCTCTATCAAAATACCAATGACAATTTCCAGGAATAGAAAAAAAAATTCTGAAATTTGTATGGAACCACAAAGAAAATAGATAGACAAAGCAATTTTGAGAAAAAAGAACAAAGCTGGAGACATCACACCCTGTGATTTTAAACTCTGTTGTAAAGCTACAGTAATCAAAACAATACGGTACTGGCATAAAAACAGATACACAGACTGACAGAAAAAAATAGAGCCCAGAAATAAACCCACACACATATGGTCAACTAATCTTTGACAAGAGCACCAAGAACACATAATTGGAAAAAGAAATTCTCTTCAATAAATGGTGTTGGGAAAACTGGATATCCACATGCAAAAAAGTGAAATTGGATCCTTGTCTTACACCATATATGAAAATAAATTTGTAATGAATTAAAGACAAGTGTAAGGTCTGAAACCATAAAACTTCCAGAAGAAAATACAGGGAAAAAGCTCCTTGACATTGGTGTTGGAAATAATTTTTTGGATATGACACCAAAAACACAAGCAACAAAAGCAAAAATAAACAAGTGGGATTACATCAAACTATAAAGCTGCAAAGCAAAGGAAAAAAAATCAACAAAATGAAAAGGAAACCTATGGTGTAGGAGAAAACATTTGTAGGCTTATCTGTTTTTAATACAGTTTAAAGGTATTGCTTTAGAAAAAGCAGGTTCAGAGTTGGAGAAGGAGAACCAGGGAAAGAAGACCATTGCCTTAACATATGGACCAGGCTGCCCTCAGGGAAGGAGGGTGCAGCTGGACCCCACCACCAAAAATATGGCAAATGCTAGTCTTACTTGGCCCCCAAAACATCTCTCACATAGTAAAGAAAACGTTGCTCCCAAATTACAGAATATCTGAATATTTTAGGGATTTCTCTTTCATTTAACATAAAAGAAGTTTATAAACTATTAAAAATTTTCCCTTCTTGTCTGCCTTCAGTGGCATTTCCAAAGGTTGAAAGATGTATATTTAAATATATGGAACTTGAGGCATGGCATGTATACTAGCACATGCACAGATATATGCACGTGTGTATGTTTGTGTGTAAACATTTTGCACAAAGTCTGATAACACAGGCACTAATATCCACATATTCCCAGTTTTTTTGCTTTCTTAAATAAATGTATCTTGGAGATCTTTGCAAACAAATCTGCTTCATTGTTTTTAAGGGCAGTATTATTACCATAACTTGTTTAATTTCTCCTCCTGATGGACAGTTAGCTATTTCCAGGTTTTTTTTCTTTTTGCTCTTATAAGAATATTTTAATAAATTTATATATATTTTTGTAAGTATATTCAGAGGCTACATTTATAGCAATAGATTTCCAGGTCAGAGTACACACATTTAAAATTTTTTTTTTGAAAGGTTGTAAGTGAACTACACTTCAAAAATGTGTGTGCTGATTTACTTTACCCTTACACAATCCACATCAGCTTTGGGTGCCATCAAATGTTGGTAAAATGGTAAGGTGAAATTGGTGTCTTATTTTAATTTGAACTTCTTTTTATTATGAGTGAGGTTGAAAAATCTTACTTTGTACTTACTAGATATTATATTTCAGTTTTTGATCAGAGCCTTTGCCTATTTTTCTGTGTTGTTTGCTTTTTTCTTATTAACTTAAAAAACAAGCAAACAAAAAATATTACAGTGCTGCTATCTTACCTAAATTATTTCTTATTAATTTTATAGGCATTTTATATAATAAAGATTTTGTCCTTTCTCAGAAATGTGTTATAAATATTTCCCCATCTGTTGACTATCCTGTGACTTTATGATGTATTTTTTTCCTGTATAGAAATTTTAAATGTTGATATAAGTAAATGTTTTATCTTTAGTTTTGTGATTTCTGTGCTTTCTGTCTTACTTTAAGAGGCCTTTTCATATTCCAAGATTATAAATTCACCAGTGTTTCCTCATAATATGTTAATGGATTCATTATTTATCTTTAAATCTTTGACTCATCTGGAATATATTTTGGTTTGCCAGTTTCCCATCACATTTATTGAATTATCCATCCATTATTACTGGTTTGAAATGGCATTTTTATCATATAATTTCCCATTTATATTTGGGAGTCTTTCATTGAGCCTGTCCATCTATTTCTTTTTTCTTATCTAATTGCACTAGCTAGTCTCCTCCCACTAGAATAAAAAGTGTGAGGGAGCAGGGGTCTTGCATACCTTGTTTATGTAGTAAGTCCTCTCTTACCATCATTGATAGGTTCTTGGAAACTGCAACTTTAAGTCAAATGACATATAATGAAACCAATTTTCTTTGTCCTCAATGTTAAAATGAAATGACATTGAATGGAATGATGTTATTTGAGGATCTGCTGTAAGTCATACAGTAAGTGAGGACTGTAGTTATATTCACATCTTTTAAAACAGTGCCTGACACATAAGTAGGTGCTCAAAAATGATATTTGAACACACAAATAATAGGAAGCTCTGTTTCATGATTTGTCTACTTCATAAATAATTTATTGATGATTCTCTGTAAAAGAAAAGGAAATTAGTACACTGACACATCTTCCCAGTTCTTCCATTCACTTCCTGATTTCTTCTTGCTCTATTATTATTTTCATATTTTTAAGAATTAGAATATGTACATTCTGAAATCATTTTTCCCCACATTGATTTAACTTTAGTTCTGTGTGTAGTTAGTTTTAGTGCAAACACTTGTAGTCTTATCAGGGCTTCTTCTGATTAGGTAGATTTTATTAAGTAGAGCTCATGGATTTCATGAGATTCTTTTTTTTTTTCTTATTTAATGAATTAACTAACATTTACATAGTTCTTTCTATATTCCAGGCACTGGCGCTTTATGAATAGTAAGTGATTTAATCATACAAAGTTATAGTTCTTGAATTTTTGCTTATAAGTCAGTTGGCATTATATGTATATGCCGTCTTGGCTTAGTTTAGGATTTTTAAGTCAACCCCTACTTTATCCACCCACCTTCAACCCAAATAACGTGAAGACATTGCTCTATGACCACTGAATGATTGCTTAGACAGAAGTCTAAGGTCAGCTTGATTTTTTACCCTTATACTCAACTTGCTTTTTCTACCCATATTCCCAAGAAAACCATCTTGATCCTTGAAGTTGCAATTTTAGCAAAATATATCTGTTTGTTTTCATGTATTAGTTTCCCCAGGAACACATTATATAACACAGTCAATAAATTTTTTAATTCAGATCTGTCCGGAGCCATGAGGCCCGGCAGCTGATTATCCAAGACGGCCACGAGCCATGTGGATCTGCCCCATTACCTAAAATGGCCGACCAAGCCCACGCATTTGCAAAAGCCCGCGAAAAGAGCTTGTAAGTTTCCATTTACCCAGTGTGACGTAACCCTTGGGCGGCCCACGCGCAGGCATTTCCATGGTGACTTCCGCCTTGGAAAGTACCACCCTAGCTACTTCCTCCTTCTGCCTTACTTAAGCCTCTGCCCTACTGCCAATAAACGAGACTTGATCAGACTCCTGTCTTGTCTCCATTTCTTGTGTCTCTTGCCTCTCCCAATTCCCACTCCCTCCTCCAGGTCCCACGAATAATTGGTCCCGCGGGACGGGACACAGATCAATTTTCATTCAAGTAAATTTTTCTTTTATTATATATTCTAATTTCCTTTTCTCATTTTTTAGGATGATTTATTAGTTTTTTTATGAAGATATTTCTTCACATATATGCTGGACTGCCCTCATATCCTCTGAAGGCACATTTCTCCAAGTTAGAGTTAGATGCTTACTCACCATCTTTCCTCCATTTGTTAGAAGTAGAGTGAGGAATGCATTTGGGGGGTGTTGGGGGAGATGCCAAACCCTCTAGTGTCCCTCTGACTCTGCTTGTCTCTTTCTAAAGATGTCAATTCGGGCAGTATGTCCTTTCCTTTATTTGATCCCTAGGAATATATTTATTTTTTTTTCTTTTTTTCTTATAGTTTCCTTTTTTCAAAAAAATAAAAGACTGATTATTATTGTTATGTTTTAATTCAGACTATGCATATCCACTATTTATTTACCGAGCAGCATTCCATGTGCTTTAACCACCTTGGTTAAAAAGCAGATGTCACCATGCAAGAATAGCCTTGCAATCCCACAAAGTTCATCGACAATAAGTGACTTCCCCTAGACCACCAGATGGTTATGTTGGTGGTAGGACTTTACTCAGGAGTGGTAGCTAGAGAAATTATGTTGAATTTTTAAGAATAGCAGATGCAAACCGTAGCATAAATGACAGCCATGGTTATTGAGCACTGACACTGTGTCAATTACTCTGAGCATAAATAACTCATTCAGTCCTCTGGACAATACTGTAAAGTAGCACTTTTATTACCCCCATTTTATAAAGGGAAAATAAAAGACACAGAGTGGTTAAGTAATTTATCCAAAGCCATCCACCTCTAAGCAGTAGAAATGGTATTCAAATCTTGGTGGTCTAATCCCAGAAGTGGTGGTCTTAACTCTTACCTTGAACTGTCTAAGCTACAGTCTAAGTCACATTAAGCTTTCTATATTACTCACGTCAACTTTAAAAGAAGTTTGCTTGTCCTAAGAAGGCTGAAATAGCTTTTTCTCTAAGCCAACTCCATTGACTCCATCCATTCATCCAGGTACTCCATGTACAATATTCCTGGTGACTAGGTTAAGGCCCTGCTGAACTGATAGGATGATTTGATTTCATATTGACCCATCCTTAATCAATGAAAGCAATTGCATTGATAGCTCCTTTAACATTTTTGTGAACTGTTACATTGCAACGGCTATCTTTTCTCTACTTCTGCATTGGTGGGAAAGGAAAGGACAAATTTGGCACCCAGCCATGTAATTAGAATTAACCTTGGCCATGAAGGCACAATAGATGAGCCAGCCTGATCACTCCAATATTTGCTTGTCTGCATGTGGAATTCATATCTTAGATCATGACACAGAAGGAGATGTTCCTTCTTTGAGTTTTTTTCTCTGTGTACCAATCAAATTGCTCCCTTAGAACACATCATAAAGAAATATCATTGAGTATTCTTAACTGTGGCACTTACCAAAGCTATTGTTAAAAAAGTAACATTGGTCACAAACTCAGATTTTAATAAAAAAACATAATTCTAGTGAGTTGAGTAGTTTTTCCAATATTTTTCAGCTTAAATTTTCTGATAGTCACTAGCCAGTAAATTGAACCTGTATTCAAAAGATTTGAGCTAAATTAGTTCAGCATTTTACAGTTACATTAAAATAGAAAACCTGAATTTTTCTCTGAGAACAACACACACACACACACACACACACACACACACCCCAACATCACCTTAACAAAATACCTTTTTTTTCTCCTTTCCACTGAGTTTTACTTAAAAGAATTTGAAGGTTTAAGATTCAAACTTGGCAGTTGTATAATCCTCCCAGGGGAGGAAATTCAGGAGAATTTAAAGAAAATTGGCTTAGCAATGTGTTTTGAATGTAGACAACAGAACATTTTCTATTTGGGTACAACTACATCAATGAAACCTGAGTCAGTGGAAGTCTTGTCCAATGCCATTTAGAAGGTTGTCAGAGTTAAGGGAGGTGTTAGAAGGATACTGGTTGGAACAGAGAACTGCCTTAAGGAAAGACTCTATTTCCTTCCATTTCCTGCTGTAGATAAATGAGGACCAAATAGAGGAAACCATAAGGTCATTTCAGCAAATAAAAACCAACCTACCATTCTGGGTATCGTATATTGTGGTTATTGCTGCTGGTATTTTGCCCACTGTGATGGATTCAAAGCATGACTGCAAATTCTTTGACACTTTGACACTCCTCCCACAATCCTCCGTCTGAGTGGGCTTGTCACTGCTTCAACCTTGGGATTACAATGGAAGTTACACTAGGTGACTTCTGAGGTCACATCATAAAAGGTCAGGCAACTTCCACCTTGTCCACTGAAATGCTCACTTGCGGAGCCCTGAGCTACCGTGCAATAACCTTGGCTGTCCTGAGGCTGCCATATCAAAGAGAACATCATAGCTTACTAGTTAAGAACACAGACTACAGAACTGGACTCCCTGAGTTCAAATTCTGACTCTATCAACTACTAACTGTGTAACTTCAGGACCATTTCTAATCTCTCCAGGCTCCAGTTTCCTCATCTGTAAAATGGTAAGAAACAATAGTCCAATACTCACCACCTGTCCTCATACCTGTACCTTCCACAGTTATTGAAAAAGTCAAATGTGATCATATTTATTAAATTCTCAGAATAATTCTGGCAAATAATAGGAACTATGAAGGGATCTGTTAAATAAAACATGCATGTTCTTTCAGATGTGCCTCATGGGGTTAGGGGCAGATTGCACTCAGTATGGTTCAGAATCAAATCATTCTGCATTTTGGATTGCAGAGAATGGATCCTTTTGGCAGCAAGTAAAAGGGTTATTAAAACTCTCATGGACTTCAGCAAGGCAATTCAGACCAAAGAAAATTCTAGTATTTAAAAAGCAGGGATGCTTCTGAAATACCTCTTTTGCTTGTATTTCCCCTCCTACATTCCAGGCTGATGTTTGCTGTGTTTACATCATTGAACCAGGCATTTCCCTACTCATGTCCTAGCACTAAGTAAGATATTTGAACTTATAAAATTTACATGTCTAAAATAGTTACCAGCGTGTACTCTCCCACCCCCAGCTTGCCTCACCCTCTGAGGGATTAGGTTATAAAAATGAATGAAATCATCATTCCTGTTTACTGGATAATCCCAATGCTAAAATAAAAGTGGAGGAGGGTGGACAGCAAAAAACATTTAAGTAAAAATGAAGATAGATGTGTACAGAGAGACTAATTAGATATCTCACAGGGTAAATTACTGGCAAACACATCACAGCCTGATTGTGGTTTTCCTCCACTCATTTTTTAAACAAAAATATTGAAAAAGGGAACTAAAATTTGCTGTCAAAGTCCACTTAACAGACAGGTCAGTTAACTAATGTAAATATGCAAATAAACATGTCTTCTGAGACATCAAATATGACAGTCATTTGCCAGTTTACAATACTTCCCGTCTTCTGCTTTTGGACACTGCATTTCCCAGGCTCTCTTTCTCCCTGACTTTCTGGTAGATTTAGCTAACGGGGGGCTCCGATGGAAGACTAGAGGGTGTGAGACAGGAGAAACCAGAGTGTTTCTCTCCGTTTCTCTGGGATATCTCTGGCAATGGTTGTCTCCTCTATGATTTCAACTTCTACTGGGAAGACCTCACCATGGTTGTAACTTCCAATGGATGCACCCAAAGTCTGGCCCTGGTAATAGCATTTCCTCCTGCTACTTTAGAGATGGGAGCCGCTTCTTGCTGTTACTAATCTCTGGGTTGCCTCACTATCCCCTCTATGGCTTTTTACCTCATGGTCAATCCCTCTATTGAATTCCTTCTGTTTGATACACCTAGAATGATTTCGGTTTTCCAGCTTGAACCCTTAGATACTCCATAAGCAGTTCTTTATTGTTTCTGATCTACAATATAAAGCAGGAGTGTTGTTTTATTGACCTGTCATTTTATAGACAAACTGTACCATTTACCTACATTAAGGATGTTATGACACTCATATTAATTCTGATTTTTCTCATGAGATAACTGAGCCTTATTCCTATACATAGGAATAATTCCCGTTGCTCATTTAGTGGAAATCAGAATTGACTTGCTCAAGAGAGTGAATTACCCACTCAGATGAAGTCAAATCCTTTTACATTCACCCTCCTATGGGCTCCTCATGGTACTTTCTCTGTTTTAGTCAAACCAACTGTGTGATATGTCAAACTCATGCATGACATTCAATGCATAATAACTCATCACTACCATGGTGTAAGCTACTCTCACTACCATGATTTAACAGATAATTAATCTTTAACCTGATGATTCTTTTCCTCAAGTAACATTTTTATTGATCCTCAGGACTACCAAGACCTGACAGCAATCATTCCCTATAAACTATTTTATTTGTTTGTATGACATCAATTTGGGTACCTGGACGTAGATGCCTGGAAATGCTGCTGCACCCCCAGGGATCTGAACCTCAACAGAGAAACTGGGATCACAGTCAGAACTGACTGTTTGCACGGAGGCTTTATTGCAGCTGCAGACTTAGCACATATGAAAAGGTTTTCTGTACTCAGTTTCTGGATGAAGCAGATTGCATCACCAGGAATTCCTGTCCTCCAGCACATAGTGACCAACACATGTTAATAAGCATTTGCTTTTTTATTTTCAGTTCAATAACGTAATGCTTTCTGTTCATTATGAAACCAGTTTTTTTTTCAATCTTTTTTTTAACTAGAAGGAAAGACATAAAATAATAATTCCAGAGCTCTGACCCTGGTATGCCCCATGCACAAGTAGTCAGTCAGCTTAATTTAGTGCAAAGACGGAGCAATGTCCACATTTAAATAAGGCAGGGTTTCCATAGCACAGCATCTGGCAAGAGGGGTTGTTGTCAGAGGAAGGAACCTGTATATCCTTCCATGAGGTAGATGTTCTTGGAGGGGGTGGAAATCTGGCCCCGTGCAAACTCAAGTATAGCATCCTCTTAGCAAGGTGGCATTCAGGAGCCAAAGGTTCAAAGTTAATACGTTTTGATGGAAACACTGATATTGGGATCTTAGTGATGCAGATGTAACAAACAAGATGTAGAACATCTCAGAGAGTCAGAGCATCTGAGCCCAGCCAGCAGGCCCCATCAGAACCCGAATGAAATAGTGCAGAGGAAGAGAAAGAAGAAGTAGAGGATGCAGACAAGGTCACTAGCTAGAGGTGGGCTGGGCGAGAGGGAGCTAACCTCTGGGTTGCCTCTGGAGGGGCTCCTTCTTCCCTTAACCCTGGCCTAACTTCAGAATTATCTTGTTTTCTTAAGGTGCTCAGATACCACAAAGTTGTGAAATGTCCCTCCTAGAAACAGGAGCCTTAAGCCCTGAATGCCTTAAAGTAGTGAAGGATGGATGTCTTCTGGCCTCCTCAGTTCTCTATGCTGATCTCTTGTTTGAGCAGCCTTTATCCATCCAATGATAAACAATAATTTAGATGGGCTTTCTCACCAGGCCAATGAATTGCACAACTCTAAGATTCTCCCTAATGTTTAGTAAACATGTTGTTCTCAGTGAGATCCAGGTGAGTGCTTACGAATCATTGGTCCTCTTCTACAGCTGGCAAAGAGGCACCTGGGAAATGCTTACAGATCATACGAGCCTGTGGTTTCTCTCGGCTGTGCCTAAATGACTTTGAACCAAGGATAAATTAGCATTCAGTGAAACAGGAATGTCATTACAAAGAAGTTTTCAAACTCTAATAGCAAAATGCTCAAGCAGGAAGCTAAGTCATCTAAACACAGACTGGACACCAAGGAAGGGCATCCTTAGGCAGCCAGGCTTGCTGTGTGTGTGTGCGCACATGCACACATACAAGAGTGTCTATGCATAGAAAAAACATGCGTCTGAGAGGCAGGGAAAAAGGTGATCAGGACCCAGGACTGCCCCAGAGAGCAGTTGAATACCTTCTTGGTGACTTCTAGAATATTCTACAATCCCTGCACTTTTATTATTGTAGAAAGAAATCAGAGAAGCCATTCTCTTCTCCGCATTCCATGCAAAACTCTGCCCAGAAGCCTTGTATTCGATGTCTCACCAAGTCCAATAGCTGCTGACTGGTGGCCAGTAGGTGACATTCAGCTTAAAAAATATCAGATTTAGCCTACGGAGTACTTTTTAACTTTTAAAATTTGTTGGCAACATCTAAAATTTGTAAAATTTCCCATAAAAACCAAAAATTCCTGATTTTTTTTTTTTTTTAAAGAGAGAATAGGTTTGACAACATCAGGCTGGCCTTCCCACATTAGCATCTGTGTGCTGGTCCAAAACAGTGAGGTATCCCTCTAAAGGGGATACGGACTCCACAGTTTTCCACAGCCTTCACCACTAGCCTCTGTTACCACTTATCATCACACTCACAGTATTTTTTCTTAATATAGAATAAGATAAAAGTAAAATATGTCTTGTACTAACATGTCTATCACATGTGGGGACCAGAGATAGACTTAGACCTGTTTTACTTTACCCATGCACATTACCTGCATGGTTGCTGTAGGAATTTGAGAGCCTGAGTTAGACTTATTATTGATAAAAATATGTGAATGACAAGGAGTGTGACAGTAGTCAATCTGTGATATAAACATCAGCGCTTGTGGAAGACGTCATTAGCTCTGTCCTTATTCTGTAGACAGCTATGTATGCTAATATGGACGTCAAAAATATAAGAGTCAGCCCAGACCAAGAACCTATCTGCTCAGATCACTGGAATTTATTTGTCCCATCAACCCATCAATTTTTCTCTTTCATTTTTGTAAGAAATCATTTTTGTAAGAAATGATTCCTAGAAATAGCTTTTAAAGGGTCAAGGACACTATCCTGATTAACCATGTGAATGACACAGAATTTTGTATAAACAGTGAGTTGAAGACTCAATGACCTTTTAGAATCTGACAGGTTTAGAAAGACACAGATTAGTGGGTAAGCAGTTCCCATCCATCAAGTCTTCCGAACAAACAGGGAAACGTGCTACCTCGGTAGAATGAGATTTTTTTTTAAGTGGCTCTCCGAGCTATAAAAAGCTTCTTTAAAAAAGAAAAAGAAAAAAACAGATGGAAACATTGTACTGAAGACCTTAATACATTTCAGGTCCTGTATTTTTTTTTTTAATAGACTACAGAGGTAGTCCAAAGGGGAGGGGAATGCTATTAGAACTAAACAATTCAAGACCCTTAAAATACGAAACACACACAAGAATGGACAACAGCAATGACACCTACGAAGAGACACAGTTTCAAAGAGAAAAGAAATAAAATAAAGGCAAGCACAGGATAAGGCCAATGAATGGGATAATATAAATCAATTAGGTAACACAGGACTTTTCCTGGGGCTTGGGGGCCTCTAAAAGCACAGGATAATAGGCACTCTGTCAATCCCAGGTCTAGATCTTTTATAATGCATCGTAGAAAATCTAAAGTATAATTACCCCTAAGAACCAAACACACTTCCTCATACTGAGAGCTTTTCCTCGTTCTTGATGATTATATTTTTGCATAGCTTCTTAGTTCAGATCTTCTACAGAGAAGAGAGGCCAGAGGTGGATTCAATGGGTTGAATAAAAGATTGAAAATTCAGATGTTGTTGGTTTTCCATATATACCTCATTCTCCCCAATTCACTCTCCTCTTTGTCCTACCCTGCTTTGTGTCCCATGAGGTGATGGAATGGATGGAATGGAATGGAATCATCCCATCCAAGCCCTTGCAGCCTCTGGCTTCTGGCTTCTGCGGGGTACTGGTAAGATTTTGGAGGGCAGAGGAGAGAGATGGAGAGGTCATATAACATGTTTCCCACTCTTTTCCTTCTGGGCCTCCTGCTTGACAGTGGGTATGTTCCTATACCTAAGCTCCAGTTCCCCTGCGGCTGCCACTCTGATCATTACTTCCTCCTTCCCTTGCACCTTTAGACCTTGGAGTGGTCATAGTTCCTTGCCCTTGGTAGATTCTGAGTATCTCAATATTCCTTATTAGTTCCCTTAACTATCCAGCTATTCTCACTCTTCTGCACATGGTCTGGGCCTTTAATTCTCCATAATCAAGCCTCTTGTGTGGGCTACCTGCTCTTGCCAGAACCCTGGCAGATAGAACTCATTTGCTTCCTGGAAGTCCTGGATAACTCTAAGTGTTTTTGGCATTATGAACAATAGCAATGATCATTCTGATAATAGTTAAAGTTAATTGAGAGCTTTTGGGGGGACAAGCAGTGTATTTTATGTCCATTGTCTCATTTAAGCCTCACATTGACCCCAAAGGTATGATTTTTTTTACCATATCTATTTTGTATAAAGAGAAATTAAAGTTTAGAGAGATTAAATAATTTGTTCATAGGACTACAGAAACTAAGAGGCCAAACTGAGATTCATACTCAGGTCTCTCTGACATTTTCGTAGAAGGGCAGCGTGGACAAAAAAGCTGTCCTGAAATCTTTGAAAAGTTGCTGTGGAAGAAAATTTGGACTTTTTCTATGTAAAGCCAAAGGTCAGAATCAATCCCAAAGGGTGGAAACTGTGATGCATTGACAAATATTTGATAGTCTGCTCTCAGTGTAGTGGGGGCAGGTGGCGGTGGTGATGGTAAGAGAAGCCTTGATCCGCAGCTTTAGGTAATTCTTGTGATGTAAACACATCCACCATAGCTGATTTCAAGCTACCAAATTGATGTCATCAAGTGTGGAGTTGGAAAGAGATGTGCACAATCATCTCTTTGAGAGTTGGAATGAGTAGGTATGAACCTGCTCCAGTGCACCACTGGTGGAAGTCTCCAACATGTGAGTTTTGTCCAAAGAAGAGGCAAAGTCAACCAAAATGGCCACCGGCTGCCCTGAGAATAAATGAGTTAATCATGATTGTAGGTAACCAGAGGTTTGATGAGCAGTCATGGATTTCATAGGGGGAATTTCTGTGCTTGATAGGGCCTGAGTTGTCCTCTTAGATCATATCTAACTCTAATATTGAATGATTTGTGTCAAGGTGACACGAATTCTAGTTGGGAGGGAAGAGAAAAAATGTTGCATTGATTCTAGATAAAGAAAAAGAGAAGAGAGCTAGACAAAATCAAGATTCTGATCCCAATTTCACAGAGCTGTGTGACCTTGAACAAGATATTTAACCTCTCTGAACCTTGGTTTCCTCATCTCTTAAAATGGAGATAACACCTCTTTATCTCAGTACGTAATTAATGACAGAGCCTTGGTAAGATCATTGAATGCATTTTCCATGTCTCTTGCTTTAACATTGCCATTTGTTCCTCTCTTACTAGGAGCAAAGAGCAAGCAACTATATGGGAATCACTTTATAAACAAATTTGCTTATAGGATTAATATCCAAGATTTCTATTTCATGGTTTGGCCTACAGTATTTAAAAATGTGTATAATACAAGCGAGCTGATTATAATGTGGTTCCCCTGAAATTGGCTGGAAATTAAAAGGAAAGAGAAGGGAAGTCTACCAGAATCTCGACCACTAAATCTAACTAAAGGCTGGGGAACCATTTCGAGATATTCATGTCAGAAGTCCAGCCAGCTGGAATGTGTTTTGTAACCCTGCCTCCAGTGTCGCGCTATCAGAGGAAACAAACTAATGACCTGCCAAATTGGTTTTGGATACACCAACCCACACTGGAACAGCACAACAATGTTCAACATGAAGAAAAATAGGGTCCACCATTCCAAGCCCTGAGTCACTTTCAGGAGCAAAGTCAGAACGTGACTCCAGAGCTTGCCTTGCCATTGAAAAAGGCTGCCATAACCTCAGGGAAGAGAAAGAAAACCCTAATACAAAAATCCCTTCCCCTGTTTACTTTTCCAAAGGCTCTTCTGCAAGCAGAGATGTCTGAATTTTAATCACATACTGAAGAGCAGAGACGGATGTCACTTGCATCAGCTGAACTTAAGGTGCCTCCTTCTTACGGACCAAGAAGATAGAAGGATGGAGATTACATAGAATGCTGCTGACTAGCCTTGCCTCAAAGAATATTTTGCCATCTAAGGTCCTAATTAGACTTTAAGAGAGACATTATCCTTATTTTTATTTCCCAAAGTTAGTTTTTGAAAAAATGATTAAATTTATGTCAAAAGTCACCACTTCATGGAGGATACTGTTGGATTTTAGAGAGACTGACAAGGAAGGATTGGCCATTGCCAGACCAAATTGAAGTTCTACAAAGCATGTTGAGTTTTATGTTCTTATAAGACTGAGAGACTGAGACATCTCCAAAGAAGAAGTGTATTGAAAAAGGAATCGGCATTTTTTGGCACCCGCAATGTGTCAGACACTTTGCTGTGTCATCTTGCGAAATCCTCACAGCAACTCTGTTCTCCTCTTTCTGTATGTGTAGAAACTGAGGCTCAGGATCATAAAGTAACTTCTGAAGATTACAAAAAACCAAACTCTAGGTATGAAATTCAAATCCAGCTCTAATTCCAAGAAGTGTGTTTGTTGTTGTTGTTGTTAACTATATAACTAGACTTTCTACACTGTTTAACTTCTTAAGTGATTTTAATCAATATCAGGCAGATAGGCTTAAGCTATTGGGCATCAGAATGATTGGGTGAAAAGTACAAAGTCCAGTCCAACAGGGGCATTGTCCACGTCTGTCTGAATTCAGCCCAGCGGGTTTGTGTGTGTACACAGGGCCTGCTGAGCTGGACTCTGTACTCAAGGGACTCTGCCTTCCGTTGAAAAGAAAAGATAAGACAGGAGAAACACTTAGAGCACAACACTACCGAGTAGCTAATTAAGTACAAAAGAGGTGGCTCCCTAAGTTCAACAAGAGCTCAGCAAATGGAAAAGTCCATGTGAGTGAGTGGGAAGGCATTGTGGGAACATCAGCAGAGAAAAGATAGGGTCTTTGTAGAAGGAAGACTTGATGGTCAGGTTAGCTCTTCTTAGGTGTAGGGGTGTTTGGAAATTAACTAAAGCACAGAAATGAAAACTAATGGGCATGGGACATGCAAAGTAAAATTACAAAGCAATATCACTACATGCCCTCTAGAAAAGCAAAAGTAAACACTGAAAATATAAAGTACCGGTCAAAATGTGGAGCAACCAGAACTCTCATGCATTGCTAGTGGGAGCTGAAATTGGTTATAGCCAGTTTGGAAAACTATTTGGCAGTTGCTGCTGAGACTAATCACATGCACACCTTATATCTAGCAATTCCTCTCCAAGGATTAAGCTCAACAAAGATGTGTATGTAAGTTCACCAAAAGATACATAGTAGAATGTTCATAACAGCACTATTCCTAGTAGTCTAACTGGAAATATGCCCGTCAAAAGCAGAATGGATAAATAACTTTTGGTGTACAATGGAATATTAATATTAACAGCAAAGAGAATGAGCAATCTACAACCACACACAAAACAAGGATGAATCTCTCAAACATAATATCAGGTGAAAGAAGCCAGACATAAAAGTGTATATTCTGTGAAGCCATGTATAGAGCCTCAAACAGATTATATATTTAAAAACAGGTTAGATTAATCTATAGTGTTAGAATTTAGGATAGCCGTTACCCTTGGGGAGACAGTGACTGGAAGAGGGTGTGCGGGATAATTGACGTTCTCTTTCATAATCTCGGTGCTTGTTACACAGGTGTGTTCAATTTGTGAAAATTCACCAAGCCATATGCTTATGATAAGTACAATTCTCCATCTGTAAATGATATGTAGACAAAAGGTTAAAACACTGAGCTATGTGTAGGTGACAATCCAGACCAAGAATGGATTGATTTCTCTCTGATCGCATCAGTGTCTAGTTGCTCTCGTTAAATGGAAAGGGAGGCTGGCCTTGCAGAAAGATGATCGCCATCTTTCCATGATGTTCATGACAGGTTACTAAAAATCTAGCAGTGCCTCCAGATAAGGGTGCCCAGGCATACACAAAACGTGGAAAAGTCACTTTCTCTTCTCTCTCCTTACCTTCTTCCTCCCATCTCTCCAGCCCCCAATCAACGTCCTGCTAAGGATTAGTGAACCTCCTAAATCAATACATCTTGATCTTAAACCTAATAGGAAGGAATGTTTGCTTTTGTATCTGGGTTCAAAGTACAGGCTACAGTAGTTGGCTTTTAAGTTTATGTTATCAGCTTAATTTTCTTGCTCAAAATGAAATGAGGAATACATTAAGACTGAGAAGGAAAAACATGATTGATGAACTGGCTTATATGACTACAGTTCCTTTAGCAACAAAAATATTTGGTATGTTCCCTTTATTATTGAGATCAAGCAATGTGCCTGGATCTAAATGACACAAAATGGTTTGAATTAGAGTCAAATAATTGCCATTTTGAGTGAACATAAACTTTTTTTTTAAGGGGAGTGGTAACTGAGGATAAAATAATAGCTAATAAACTCTGAAGCAAAGCTCACATCTGAGACTTAAGCTTCAAAGCTCTTAAAAAGGAGACTTTTTTCTTCCTTGAGAAAGAGAGAGGGGAGAGAGAGAGAGAGAGAGAGAGAGAGAGAGAGAGAGAGAGAGAGAGAGAGAGATGCATGCAGCAGGAGGAGTGGTTTTCCCAAGCTGATTTTTCTTACGGGGTGACCCAGGCTGGGTAGGAATGTTACCATGTGATCAGCCCAGACCGTGGCAGCAACACAGTCTCAGCACAGAAGTTAGGACTTTCTGCAGCATCATTAAAATAATTGGGAGAGAAAAAAAATGTTAAGCTCCACAAGCCTGAATCACAAGCCTCTTGGAAAGGTTAATAAGCTTTCTGCTCTGCACTCTCCTCCCCTCTCCTCAATGTTCTACCACCCCCACCCTTCCTGCTTGGAATGACAGACTAGCTATCAGTCTGGAAGGGAAGATTCAGAATAAAGACTTTGTTTCCAGCAGCTCAATAGGCCCCATCCCACCACTGATGTTCAGCAGGTTCTCGTTTATGACTATGGCCACGGGGCTCCAAAAGGGAGTCCCCGCTTTCGTTCTCATGGCTGGAAGCTACCAAGCTGGCAGACTCTTGGGGTTCAAAAGGAAGTCAGTCCCACAGTATAAAGGTATGTCTGGCAGAGGACAGGAGAGGTACTGGGAGAGTGGGCAGAGGAAGCACACAGGCTGAACTTGGACTCTGTTAATGAGAGGCCAGCAGCTTAGATTCTAGCGGGGAAAGACAGGACCGTCTTTAACTAGAGAAGCAGAAACAGTTGTAGCGCAGCTCACAGAGAAAGTGTTGAAGCATGGAGTGAATTCAACTGCGTGGGTACGGTGCCAGCTGGAGGAAGGTAGCAATTGGATAACTGGATTTGTGTCAGGAAAATGAGAGAAAGATGGAAGGGGGAGAGAGAGAGAGAGAGAGAAAGGGAGGGAGAGAAAAGGAGATTGAGCAGGGGATTGAGTATCTTTTTCCTCACTCTCATTTGGCCTTGGAATGCCCTATAGCCAAAGGTGGACTTCCTTTCGCAGAGTCCCCTGGCCCAGCTGCCCATCACTCCCCAAAACCCCAAGCTTGAAACTAGGGTCAAGGTATGGTTGGTAACAAGGGAACAGCTCCCGGCTCCTCCTCATCATCCGTGAGCTTAAGGAGGTAGACCTGGTGCCAAGACTGGTTACTCATGGAGGCCAAGAGGGAAATCTGCCTTCCACTGAGAGCCAATGGGTTTTTAAATCTTGTTAAAACTGGTTGATTTGGGTGAGCAGAAATCCTAACGGAAAGAGAGAGAAGCTTAGTCCTTAAGAAAGATATTTCAGAAACCATGTCCAGAGGAACAAATGGCTCGTGAAGGAAACCCTCACCTTCCTGTGTTGAATGAAAGCCCTCCTTGACGAGCGAGAGTGGAGATGCGGACAACCGTTTGGGTTTGGAGTTCATCCTTTACAAAGGCCATGCTCCCTTACAGTTGCCGCTGATTTCTTATTGAATTCGACCTTTCTGGCTGAGTGTGGCATCAGGGAGAGACATTCAGACCTTTCCTGCTGAAGTCTCTGTGCCATCGATTATTAGCCTTTTATGGTTTGCTTCATTCCACATCCTAATGTCATCATCCCCTTTTAGGAACTGTTGTTCTGTTCCAAGGCTGCAAAATGCACAGTCTTTATTAAGTGATATAAAAACAACACCAAAATGTTAACTTTTTTTTGAGACAGAGTCTTGCTCTGTCACCCAGGCTAGAGTGCAGTGGCATCATCATACCTCACTGCAACCTCAACCTCCTAGGCTCGAGAGATCCTCCTGCCTTAGCCTCCCAAGTAGCTGGGACTGTAGGCACATGCTACCACGCCCAGCCAATTTTTCTATTTTTTATAGAGATGGGGTCTTGCTTTTGCTCAGGCTGGTCTCGAACTCCTGGCCTCAAGTGATCCTCCCGCTGTGGCCTCCCAGAGTGCTAGGATTACCTAAAATGTTACCTTTTGAATGTTTGTGTCTCTGGGAAGCCTTCCATGTGATCACTCAGCAACCCAGGGTCTTCCTATCTCATGGCTCTGCCCCCCTCTAGGGTCTTGGAGTCCACACTGTACTGAATAGGAATGTAGACAGTAGAAAAGGCACCAGCTTCTTAACCCTTTGTTTAGAAGTGATAATCACTGTCTTTGCTCATATCCCACTGGGGAAACTTAGTCACATGGCCAAATCTAGATTCAAGAGGGACTAGGAAATGTGGTGCCTTTCTAGGAAAGGCACTTTCCAGGCCAACAGTAGCTTTCTTCTAAAAGCATAACTTTTTGGTGGACAACCAGCCATGCCGGCAAGAGGAACTCATGCTATGTATGACTCCTCACCCGCCACAGCTGACTGAATCTAGGCTATGCACCTGCCTGGGTCACAGACTGGCCAGTGGCACCAGAAGTGGCCCATTGCAAAATTACATGCCCAACTGGCACAATGGCTGTTAGCTGAGTCGATTGGATGACATTTTTGAGGAACCTGAACTGCCAGCTATGGAAAGCAGGTAAGTAGAGAAACATACAAGCAAAAAGAAACTGATTCCCATTGATGGCAGAGCACAGGGATAGATACTGCAAAGCCTTGCTGATAAACACTTTTCCAGCTCTAGCATTTGCAAGACCTGCCTCCTGTTGGAGACACATGGTCAGAAAGGAACAGCACCAACATTCAAACTGAGATCACCCTGGCCCCAAAGACTCGTTGTTGCTGTTGCTATTATTATTTTACCTCATTACAGCACTTCCCTACTCAATGTTTTAAACAGAACTTCTTAATAATATTTTTGGTAAATTGGTTCATTTTCTCAATTCCTACACCCTCCTACTTTAGAATTATATATTTACACCTTTCACCATGTAACTTCGCAGTTCATCTTCCTAGAAGAAGAGTCAATTTTTCTACTCCCAGTTGGTGGGGTTGGCCATGTGACTAATCAGTTAAATACGGGTGGAAATGACTCTGGGCCAGCTCCCAGAAAAGACTGTTTTCCCTCACCTCCTTCTGTTTCTGTGATCACAATGAGAAAAGCACAACACAGGTAGCAACAGCCTCATCATTTGAGCTCCAAAATGAACCCAACCCAAAGCCTAGAGCCAAGCCGAGTCAACCCCCAGCCTGAAGCAAAATAGTCCCGACTCCCCTGCACACCCAAGTGAGAAGCAAACGCTTGTTGCTGTAGGCCCCTAAGATTGTGGGCGGTTTGTTACATGGCTTTATTGTGGCAAGGGCTAGCTAATGCAATGCTGTAAAGAAAATGGTTTTTTCTTATTTAGCACAATTGTATACATTTGTACTTTTTGAGCACCTACTATGAACATTTATATATAGCATATTATTATTTTTGATCTCTTGTGAGCAAATAATCCCTGTTTTAGCCTGAAGGGTAACCTACATCCTCTATGTCTAGCGTGTGCTCACTCTCTATCTCTTTGTGCGTGTGTGTGTGTATAGTTACCATCCTTTCCTCATTTAAATGCCTCTTTCTCTCTGAGCATCAGTGGTGCAGCTTCTGTCCAGGAGGCACAAGAAACATGACGCTAGCAAGGACGCTAAAGGCGACAGGAGGAAAGTAGCACATTGAATGTGTGTGTGTGAAAGAGACTTTCAATTCCTGAAGCAAATTATAAATGTTTCCATGGTTTATACCTTAAAGTAGGGGCAGTTTTCAAGTCTTTCACTTCTGTGTCAGGGTAAAAGTACAATGACAGAGATGAGGAATCTTTAGGTTAGGAGTACCCCGGGCTGTGTTTTGATCCAGCCACATACCCCAAATGCAATGCTGAGCTCTCTATTCGGGTTAGTCAGTTACTACAGAACTTCACTTGACATATTAGTTGTTTGAATGAACATTTTGCCAAGACCAGAAATAGCAAATACATAATGTCTGTGCTGACACTCCACTGCCCATCCCCTTCCCCACTCACCACAAAGGCATCACCATGGCAGACGTTACTAATCAGCTCCTGGCCCTTTTCCTGCTAAGCCTGGAAGTGCACTCAAGCTCCTTGTTACTACAACACTCCTAGCAGTCACTACTAATTGCTGGAATTGGCACCTGAGATGATATCGAGTTGTCTTCCTTGACCTAGATATTGTGGCATTTCTGATATCATCATTTGTTCTCTGCACTTCTACCTTCTGTCGATTTCCAGTTTGTAAAACTGCTTTTTTTTTTAAAGACTAGTCAAGTGCAATAGTGAGGAGGGGGGTTAAGTAGTAGAACAAGGAGTTCAATCTGTAACTGACTGTGAACAATCAAGTGAGATAACTCACTACCTTCGGACCAGCCTGTAAAACTACTTTTAAAATTAAAAAAATCAATGCAATCATAAGATGACAATACTCATAAATTAGAATCCTCTGAATACACGTTCCATTTTTTTTCCTGACCAGAGACTGTCTACCATGATAAACAAAGGTTCATAGAGAATCAAAATTATTGATTAAAAAGAACAACAACAACAAAAAATGAATACAACCACAGATCTCCTTGGTCTGTTAGCAAATCTCATTAAGAAAAAGTTATGTTAAATGCAGCCTCACAGAAAGTAGTGGAAAGGCCTTATCTGTGGCAGAAATTATCTCCTTGATTTAGCGACACTCTGGTCCAAAAACAAGTGGCTGCTCTTTGGGCAGAAAAACAAATTTTTTGTTGTAACTGTGTGAATTTATTCATAGACACAGTATAGTTTCAGACAAACTGGGAAAAATGTGTTAAAGAGAAAATACGTATTAGCATAAGTGAGTCACTGGTGTTTTCAGACTGAGTGAAATACACAAATCTGAATTTATCAGTTCCGGGCTCCCTCTGTTTTCCTCCCCCTTTCCCTCCTGCCAGGCACCCCCTCCAATGTTCCCTTTTCTCCTATTCTGAATGCATCAGTGTCCCGGAAATTCTGGCAGCCCTCCTAGGCCAGCTGCTGCCTCTGACCTGGACGTTCCCAGCCTTCTGCAAGGTCACAGGACATGCTGTGTTCTCGGATTCCTCTAGTGGAAGTTGAGAAAGGCTGGAGGCTGTGTCCCCGTGTCACCATGATCCTACCAGTCCCTGGCTGGTGGGTCCAGTTTACAAACTGAGGCTTTGACTTCCAGCTTTGCGGTTGAGGCTCAATGCATTTGAATTAAATGTAATCCCCTAATTTATAAACTCAGTACTCCACTCAACTCCATAACCAACAAAATAGTTTATGGAATAAATATTAGCACTCTCATTTTTCTAAAGGAGAAAAATGTAGACAGGAATCTTCGATGGGAGTATTTGAGTTTAGATAGAATGAATTCAATGCCTGTTGCCTCTGATGGAGAATGCACACATTTGCTTTACAATTTCTTATCACACCCTCTTCAGACTTCCTGTAGCCTTGATCGTGTAGTCCTTAGAGTACTCTTGGTGGAGTGATATGCATGCCTTTGTCGATACATCTATTGGTCCATTCGTCCCAGCATTCCCGGTTGGAGTGGAACCATCATAAGGACAGCCTTCATCCTTTATTCACCTACAGGTTCACCAGGTACTCCCCGAATTGTGGTCAGGGGCACACAGCAAGTGTCTGGTCATTCTTTTCTGGCTGTGCCAATAATTGGAGCCTGGTTACAATTCTGTTTGGCACAGGGCACCTCAACAGACAGAGACCAGCAAGGAACTCACGCTCCCTGCTCCATCTCCTTCTCTTCCTTTCCTCTGGGGTAAAAAGTGGAAAAAAGCATTGGAGAGCATGCCCAGGTAGATAAGAAGGAGCCAGGCAAAGCAAACAAAACCAACCAAACAAATAAATAAAAAGGAAAAAAAGAGGGGAGATTTTTCAGTTGTCAAAAGAGGAGGAACTCTGAACTCTGGCACAGACTCAAACCTGGAAACCCACTGAGGTCTGCCCATCGCTAATGATCACATAATAATATGTTCCCAGGGGAGGGGCCATGAGAGGCTATTAAAATACCACAGCTCTGGTGCCCTATGGGAGGGGAGCTCTCTGAAACGTGGTCCCTGTCAGGTTTCCCTTGACACTCAGAGGAAAAAATGACTACAGTTTGGCTTCTCCAAGGTAAAATGTTGGGAAAACTAACCAGGGAGGTTTCTCTACCCAGCCCAGGGTTTGGAAATGACTGCGTTCATGGTGTATATTTTAAAACGTGGTGATGGGCCAGCTTGTTAAGTGTGCTGGCTGGCTCTCTGGTGACTGGCAGGCAGCCGTAAGTGAGCGGAAACTAAACCATTCGTGGGGTAGGAGGTGGCCAAAGTAGCCAGAACCAAGCCTTTGTGATGTCTTCAATCAAAACAGTTACTTCAAAAGGTGTTGGCAACTTTGTGTTTCCTTCCAGGGAGATATGATTCTCTGGTGGAATACACGTGGGTCTTTGGGCATGTTGACCGAACACTGTTGCCCATGAAAAGCCCTAACTTGACCATATCCTATGAGTTACATAAGGTAGGGCTCAGTAAAAGTTTTTTTTAATCACTTTTATTAAGGTATAATTTAATACAATTAAATTGCCCATTTTAAGGGTACAGCTCAAAGAGTTTTGATAAATGCGTATACCCAAGGAACCACCACTGAAATCAAGGCAGAACATTTCCACCACTTCAAAATGTTCCCTCATGCCCTTTTACGGTCAACACTATTTTCTAACCCCCAGAAACCACTGATCTGCTTTCTGTCATTCTGCATTGGTTTACTTGTTCTAGAGTGACACATTCATACAGTATGCATTCTTTTGGCCATTTTGCTTATCATGATGTTTTGGAGTTTCACTTATGTTGTGAGTATCCAGATATCACTTACTTTTTATTACTGTGCAGTGCTCCAGTGTATGAATATACCACAATGTATGTGTCC
The DNA here is from genome assembly GCA_963575035.1 of Avahi laniger. Classification (NCBI taxonomy): domain Eukaryota; kingdom Metazoa; phylum Chordata; class Mammalia; order Primates; family Indriidae; genus Avahi; species Avahi laniger. The sequence goes on from CAUYSK010095062.1 coordinate 58,112, forward strand.
ATTTGCCCACTGTTGTATATTTGGGGTTTTTAATGGAAAGAAGATGAAGTCTTACAAAAGGTGAAGAGAGTAGAGAAGATAGAAGGAGTAGTTAAGTTAAGAAAGCTATGGAAATTTGGGCAAAAAGCTTAAACCAGCACTTCAACAAAGACAATATCCAAATATCCCAAATCTGCAGATTAACGCTAAAACAAGTTACCAGCCTCCCCTCACCAGAATGGCCGAAGTAAAAAACTCTGACATTATCTAGCATTGGCAATGATGTAGAACAAATAAAACTCTCATGCTATCCTTAGGATAAGGTAAATTGATCCCACTGTGTTTGAAAACCATTTGGCAGTATGCACTAAACATTACACGTGCAAACCTAGCCCCTGGCAATTTCATTCTTAGATTTATGCACAATAGGAGCAAATACATATATGCATCAAAGAATGTGTACTGGAATATTCTAGCAGCGCTATTCATAATAACCCCCAAATTATGTAGTTACTCATTGATACAGAATGAATAAATAAATTATGGCAAATTTACATTATATATTACTATACAGCAATGAGAGTGAACATTACATGACCACACATAGAAATATGGATATATCATAAACATTATGTTGAGCAAAAGAAGCCAGATACAAAAGAGTACATACTGTATGGTCCATATATATACGTTTCTAAAATTCATCCTACAGTGTTAGAAGTCAGAATGATGGTTACCCTTGGTGGGGGTAGTAACAGGAAGTGAATACAATGGGAACTTTCATGTTCTGTTTATTGATCCAGTTACTCAGATGTGTTCAGTTTGTGAAAATTCATCAACATCTGCACTTAATAATCTGTGCACTTTTTCTGTAAGTATATCATTCAATAAAGGTATAAAAAAACCAGCTCCTTTTATATTTTCAATCTTCCACCCTCATTTATACACACACACACACACACACACACACAAATGCACACACACCACAGGAACTGAGAAATTGTTGGCCAGACATGCTGCTAGCCTTGGCTGGTAAAATGGGATCATGGGACGGGAGCAGGTTCCTTGCAGGCCCAGTCATTGTCAAGAAGCCCAAAATAGTTGTGACAATAGGTTGAGGTGTGCTAGGTAAAGCATCAAGACCTACTTATGAATGGAGATCACCGTGATAAATAAATGATCATTGATCATAAAAATTGGCGTGCATATTTGGAAATGTCCATGAAAGTTCTGGTCCTCATTTTGGTGACATGAAAAAGGAGTCTTAGCAAATTGAACCGATCAGATCATGATCCCCATGAGTCCCTCATGCTGGTTGGTCGTTGGTCCTGGTTTTTCAAAAAGTTAATTAAGGGGTCAGGGGAACTAATGAAAAGCTTGCCATCATGGTTGCAAGTCAAATGGGACAATATGAAGGGTGATATAAAGTACTCTTTCCTCAAAGTGTCTTCCCTAATATCATTTGAAATAGCACTATTGGATGAATTTGTTTTGGCTAAGACTTTTTATCTATAAAGAAATGACTTGTTTATAAAAAGAATTATCAGTCATAGTCACCAATTCCTTCATGCAACAACATCAGATTTTACCTGGCTTCTAGATAACAGTGTGGCTGCTACCACAACCAAGGTTGTTCCTAGGAGCCCTCAGCTCTTCCTACCTCTACTGGTCTAGGGTGGATATAAGATAGCCAAACATATAACCTTGCCCTGTCCTGTTTTGTCCCTCAATGTATGCAAGACATATTGAAATTTTTCAAAAGGAATTGTAAAATTAGTTGAAGATAATACAACTTTTTAAATGATGAGCATACAAAGCACCCATCTCTGCTTCTTAAATACCTAAAGGATGTCTTGGGTTTCTCTCTTTGTTTTGCTCCTACTCCAGGAAACATCTATAGTTCAGTGAAAAAGAATCCTCACAAGACTTGGCATCAAAAGACTTGGAATTAAAGCCTAAGTCTTTCCTTTAGTGTTGTATGAATTTAGATAAGACCCTAAGTCCTCACCAGCCTCAGATCCCTCACCTATGAATGATGAAGGATGTGAGACTTAAATGAGATAAGCCGTGTGCAGGTGTCTTCTGAATTATAAAACATACTGTGGCCTCTGGACCGGCACTATCATCATCACCTAGAATTTGTTAGAAATTTGTCTGGGGTATGGGTCTTGGGCCCATACCCTAGACCTACTGAATTAGAAACTCATGACGTGGGGCCTGACAATTTGTATTTTAACAAGCTCCCCAGTGATCAGTGATTCTGATGCCTGCTCAAGTTCAAGACCCTCTGTACTACACAGACACATGCCTGCGTTCAGTGAGAAGACTGCCCTTGTCTTCCTGAGTCTTGTCTCAGACCCTAACTAGGATACTTTCCCCTCTCAGAAAGTGTGGCAAGGAAGCTCCTGCCCTTCTCTCTTGTCTCTGTCTCTTCCCTAAGTCCTCCCCTTCAAATTGAGGAATGATTATTGATGGTGAGACAGGGCAGAGTCATTTCTCCACATGGACTAGACTGTTTGTTCTCACCCCTGTCTCTGGTAATTCCCTCCCGTTTATTCTCTGTTGGGTTCCCTATAACAAGCAAACTCAGCGCAGGCCAGGTGGTTAGAGATGGACTTAGGAATTTGGAGCTTTTCCCTGGAATATGAGCCAGGTGGTGACTCTCATGGCATCTCCCCAGGTGGTGTCAGCTCCATGAACCCAGGTCTCCCTGTGGGCAAGGTCTAGATGAGGAAGTGAAGGAGGAGGAGCTTTCCCTTTGCCTTTAGTCTCAAGCCAGGTCTTTCTCAGATACAAAAATACCAGAAATCCTCCATTTGAAGGTCAAAATGCTGATACTGGACTTGAATTCTTGTTATTTGGGTCTGTTTTCAATTCATTTAAACCAAGACAGAAAGAATAATGCCACTGCATGATTAATTGGAACTTCAAAATCCAAACTTCATCTACTACAGTAGATAAAAACTAACTTTGATATTGGCTCCGATGGTGGACACCATCTTCCCTGAAAATCTAGGATCCCATTTTCTTAATCTGGTTGCTTTGTTCCATTTTCTAGTCTGCTGAAAAAAGCTACTTCTCAGTTCTCTTATATTGTGGAAAAGATACACACATTTCAAGTCCGTCGAATACTCCTCAAGCTACCCAAGCCCATTTTGAGCTCCAGTTCTCAAATCTGTTCACATTTTTAAAAATCCCATTTCCATTCCTGGTCTCTTCTCTATTAGAATTTTCTACCATCACAACGTGTTATCAACAGCTGTTTAATAAACCACCCCAAAGCTTAATGGGTTTTGCTTATATATTTTCAATTGGGGCAAGTCTTGGTGGGGCTGGCCAGCTCTGCTCCATGTGATGTTAGTTAAGTGGCTTGACTGGAGCTGGAAGATGTGCCCTCAAGATGGTTCAATAGTGGCTGCTGACTATTGGCTGAGAGCTCAGCTGGGGAGTGGTCAGAGGCCTTTGTTCCACTCCACATGAGCTGCTTGGATTTTATTACAGCACAGTGGCTAGGTTCCAAGAGTGAACATCCCAAGAGAACAAGCTAAAATATATGGCATTTTCAAGCCTTGTCTTTGGAAATCATATATCATCACTTTCACCACATTCTATTGGACGAAGCACCTGCAAAATCCTGCCCAGATACAAAACGAGGGTGCATAGATTCTACCTCTTGATGGAGGAGAGACAAGGTTCTAGAAAAGTCTGTGAGATGGGAGATATTGTTGGGATCACAGAAAATATAATCTACCCCTTAATTCTCTCACAGAGTGAAGATAATTTCACTAAGATGTAAATATTCCTAGAAAGGTAATACAATAAAACTGTTATCAGTCATTAATGTCCTATTGAGAATGTGTTTATTAGGTGTCCATCTCAGAGGAAAGTGATATATACTGATTAAAGGTAATGACAATAGCTTCTAATTTGAGTACTTACCATGTGTCAAGCATTATGCTACACAATATGTTATCTTATTCTATGCTTGTAACAAACCTGTGAGGTAATTATTATTATCCTCAATAAGCAATTGAGAAACTCAAGCTTAGGTTTAGGGAACTTGTCCGAGGCCAACAGAGGTTGGAAGTGGTCAAGCTGGGATCCCAACTCCACCAGTCCGGTTTCAACTCTTCAGTCTGATTTTAAGCCCTCTCTCTACCTACCAAGTAAAACTAAAAAACAAAACAAAACAAAAAACTCTCCTTTTGAAATAATTATATATTTACAGGAAATTTGCAAAAACAGTATGCCCCTCTGTATGCCCCTCACTGAGCTTCTCCTCATATTAACTCCTCATATAACCATAATATGACGATCAAAACAGGGACATTAACATTGGTACTGTTAAAGGAAAGGCTAGATAAATTAAACAATTTAACACAGTCTAACTGAGCGAAGGACAGTTCTGGAACTGGGCAGCTCTCAGAATCAGAAGGAGTTCAGAGAACTTGCTCCACAACCAGGGCAGGCAGCATTTATGAACGGAAAACAGGAAACAGCATTTATGAATGGTACAGAAACAGTTTGACAGGTTACATCTCTGAGTTTGTCTCATTTGAACGTGGCCTGCTCGGTTGGCCACCTGTGATGGACTGAGCTCGGCTGCTGTGGTTGGCTAAGACTCAGCTGTTTGTTACAAACATGTACTCCTGAATTAGGCTTGGAGTTAGATTCACATTAGGTTAGGCTGTCATTCGTTAAGTAAGGGCTCCAAGCAAGAAGGCATCCTCAAGTCAAATTTAGTTTAACAGTACAATATTAACTAAATTACAGATGTTTTTTGAATTTCACTATTTTTTTTAATAATGTCCTCTTTATGTTCTGGTATCTAATCCTGGACTCCACCTTATATTTAGTTGTTTTGCTTCCTTACATCTGTGACAGTTCTTGAGTCTTTCCTTGTGTTTCATGATATTTTCACTTTTGAAGAGTACTGCTCAGTTATTTTTAGAATATCTCCCCACTTGGGCTTATCTGATTTTTTTTTTCTCATGACTAAATTGCAGTTATGAATTTTTGTCAAGAATACCAGAAAAGTGATGCGGGCTCTTCCTAGTGCAGCATGTCAGAGGTTACATTATGGCAATAACTTATGACTAGTGTGAACTTTGATCCCTTACCAGACAGCATTTTTAAAGAAGGAGGTAGGAGAAAAAGAAACATGTGGATTTGACATGGCAGAAGGCAATTCCGTGCAGAAACGCCGTTATGAATAGGATGATGAATAATTATAATGAGCGTTCATGTGCCAAGCACAATACTTATCACTTTATTAAAATGAACTAATTGGATATCCAGGATGCAATGATTTCTCGGGGCCTCCAGCTCCATGGCCTTGTAGGGAACTTGTTAGGTAACAGAGCCAACTTGTGAGTGTCGACACCCATCTTGTGGGGCTCCAGGAAATCAGAGTGGAAAGAGGGCATGTCTAGAGGGAATCCAGGGGTTGTAAATAGCACCTCATTGTTCTAGCCCGCTAGCTGAACCCCAGCTACTGAAATTTCTGTCCTGAGTGCATGGAGCTTCCCTTCCATTTTTCCACTGAGAGGCAGCCTGGCTGGAAGGGTCCATGGCTCAGAGATCTGGCTGTGCTCGCGAGCACCCTCATTTACTACCAAGAATGGAACCAACCTGTAGGCAGGAAGGCTGTGAGCTCAGTGCTGTGAGGATAATGCTGAGCAGTTTCCATTCTATTATAATCAATAAGTCAGAGTTAGTATTCAGAGAGCAATAACGTCGTATCGAAAGCAAGCATAAATTTCCAGAGTTGCACACTTTTATCTCTCCACCTCAGCTCTGCCACTTTCTAGTGGGGTGACTCTGAATAAGTTATAAAACTCACAATATCAATTTCTGGAAAATATCGGGAAGCATTCCTAGTTTGTAAGGCGTAATAATAATCATGTATAGAAAGTTCCTGGCATATAACAGAGGTGTCCAAACCCAGTAACTTTTATTTTTATTATTGTTGATTACATCTTTAGGTAGTTAGTTCCAAGGTCTTCTTTCTAAAACTTGGTCTCTTTCCAGGCAAAATCCTCCTTTTGGGGTGTTCTCATGAGGGATTCAACTGTGTGGGTTCTTGGCTCTTCAACGGGGCTCCTGAGCAGAACGGAACAATTCAAGGGAAATTCATGGCTCTTTATGGTACAAAGGATACAGCAGGAATGAGATTTTTTTTTTATATGGCAGAACCCTTGGCATCAAGACAAACTGAAGTGAACTTTCTTATGACTCAGCAGTGATTAAGCTCTAAACTCTCAAAATGTTTGCAAACTTCTGTATTCTCTATGGATACACAGGTATCGGTATGTTGCTAAAGGAAGTATCGATGCAGAATGTAGGAGTTTGGCAAAGTCTACTTGCCCAGATGATTAATATTTTATGACAACAGTTGAACTGGAATAGATTTTCCTCCTGGTCATACAATTGCTGGTGATATTTCAAAGTGGAAAGAAAGTCCCAGTTTAAAATAAAACAAAGCTGTTGATGAGAATATCTTCAGCAGACTGGAGTTTGGGTCGAGGATAATTACTCTGAAAGTGGGGGGATACGAGTTTTGCAAATTGGCATGTCTTTTATACAAAACATAAGTGAAAACGAACTGTGGTGTTCACATTTTTTTGAGTGTAGTGTAAGTGTAAGTCACCAGGGAGGAAGGAGGAGACTTAAGTGTTAAACTCCCTTTTGTCATTTACTTGTTATAGGACACTGGGAAGGTGGCAGTATCTGCCTTGCATTTAGTTGTCTCATTCAGATATTTGTGAGAATAGTTCCTATGTTTCCACATGCTCTGGATATATCACGTGTAACTTTCAAGTGACTGTGGCCAACACATGCACATAGTGGGATGTTTAATAAGCACTTGATGGGTTTGGTGGAATTTAGTCTAGTCCATGCTTGGCACAGGTGGCTTAGGCATGTCTCTGGGCTTTCCCTGCAAAATAAAGGTGTTGGGCATTAATAGTGGCAAAGGGTTACTCCACCTCCAGACATCTCTGCATCTTGGCATGCATGCCTCTGCCCTCTTACGTACCTTATAAATGTTTCCCATAGCTGCCAAGTATTCCGAAGCACTGGTCACCTGTCTTGAGGGTATTTCCAGCCTGAAAGCCTAATGTCCTTTGCTTTGTAACCTCCAGTTCACTATGTGGCAAGAGCTTCCCAGGAAAATTCAAATAATGGAATATAAAGTTTCCACTGCAGCTACATTTCAAGCAAAAATGAGGAAAAGTATTTTATTTAATCAAATGAGAATCTTTATTTTGTCTCTCTCCTCAAAGCAGTTACAACCCCTAAATATCTCTCAAGGGAGTTTTCTTCGAGTTTCCAAAAATATTAACTTCAAACTAAAATTCAAACCTTTAATACAAATAAGAATTACAACGTAAAGACCAGCAAGGATAATCCTTAAAAGTAGATTTCACAAAGAGCATTCTTAAACAAACGTTTCTCCATTCATGACAAGTCCTTGGCAGGTGGATGTTACAACACTGAACACACATTTTCCTGCGTCTTCATAGAGGATAGAATTCTATCTCTCATACCAGTAAAGATTTTCAGCTTCAAGAATGCCACTAACTAAAATTGCTTGCAATAGTACATAAGCAAACATTGCAAATGCTATGTCACTGCTTCTCAAAGTGTATTTCAGTGTATTCGTTTCCTAAGATCACTACAACAAGGTATAACAAACTGGGTTGCTCAAAGCACCTGAAATTCATTCTCTTGCAGTTGTAGAGCTGTAAGTCCAAAATCAAGGTGTTGGCAGGGCCACGCTCTCTCTGAAATCTGTGAGGGAGAATCCTTCTCTGCTTCTTCAATAGCTTCTTGTGGTTTGCTGGCAATTCTTGCCATTTCTTTGCTTGCAGCTACAGCTCCCCAATGTCTGCCTCTGTCATCACGTGACATTCTCTCCTTTTGCTTCTCCTGTCCTTTTCTTACAAGGACACCGCTCTTATTGGATTCAGGGCCATCACTACTCCAGAATGATCTCCTCTTAACTAATCCCACCTTCAAAGACTCTATTTTTAATAAGGTCACTTTCTGAGTTGCTGGAGCTTAGGACATCAACATATCTTTTTTTGGGGGAGACACAATTGAAACCATAATATTTAGATACCTGGAAACACCTGTTCATTAGAAGCAAATTAAGCTAAGTACATTTGCAAGGAGTTGGAGAAGCAAAAAAGTAAATGGTGGCTATATGATAGCTAGCCAACATATTTTATTTGATGAACACAAAACTGTGACATTTATATTTTGAAGAGATAGTAAAGATCTGTTGGCTTAACTTTTTTTCCAGTGCATGTATCTTTCCACACATATTTGCCGTGTGGATGTTTAGATGCTGCTTGAAAGCTCCAATGGCACTGAGAGATGGCTGTTTCACAAGGGCTACCACTCCTCTGATGGATTTTCCAGGTTGTAGAAAATTCTTCTCTTGAGCAAAAGTCTGCTGGCTAGGATGGTCCAGCTGTTGTCAGTAATCTTGCTCTCTAGACCAACCCAGGCCCAGGAGGGGCCTCCCAACCGTCTGTGACAATCCCCCTGATATTTGATGACAGTTACACATGTTGTATTATTTCTTATCTACACAAATCAGCTACTGTAAGATTTGGTTCCAAACCCACTCTAAACAATCTCCTATGAAAGTTGCCCTGAGCCTAGATCGGCCAAGTATAATGTGACCAGAAATATGTGCAGAAATGGGCTCAGTATGGCTAATGAATCCCTACTCATAAGCATCTGCATTTTCTTCCTCATAGTCACATGCAGTCCTCATTTTCATTGACATCTGCAGTATTAGACAATGTACCCACCTCTCCTTGGATTCACGTCTTCTTTAGCTTGTATTATAACTTACTATTCTAGTTTTCCTCATTACCTCTCTGACTGCCTTTCAGCTACTTCCTCTCTTCCTTCTTTGGTTTCTCTTTCCCCTCCAATTAGAAATTAGCATATGATCTGATCTACATACATAATTCCAACTATCCCCGCTGTGCTAGAGTAAATTATTTGTTTATAATGTAATTAACTACCCCCCATGCCCTTGTCATGCTGCCTTACTCCATTGATTTCACGCTTGGCTGTATGATTTGCTTTGGCCAACGGAATGTGAGTGAATGTTATGCTTGTCGTTTCCGAGCACAGACTTTAAAGTGCTTGTGTGCTTGGTTCTCTGTCTTGTCTTATTCTGACCTTTCGTTATAAGAACAATATGTACCAGATGTACATATGGCCTTAAACAAAGTAGCAAAGCCAACAAACAGAGCTGCATCCGTCTCACAGGAGACTTGCTATGTGAACAGCAAGAAGAGTTTGCTGGTCTAAGCCATTGAGATTTGAGAGCTGTTTGTTATGCAGCACAATCTGGGGAGCAATGACAAACACAGTCACTCTCAAATCTGCCATGGTCTTTTTCTGGAACCACACAGCCCACATTTCTAATCATATGTTTAGTTCGCATCTTCAACTCAGTTTGTTTAAAAATTAACTCATTAGGGTTCTGCTTTTTTTTTTTTCCTCTTAAATAAGTTTCTCTTTCTAACTTCCCTGTTTCTATAAGTATGACCTTGATGCTTGAGGCAACTTGGACTTCAAACCTTGGAATCAGCTTCCACTTTCCTTCTTGCTACTTCCACATTTAGTTAACTGCCAAGTCTGTTGGATTTTTTTTCTTTATTTCAATAAACACTTATGAAAATCTACTATATTTCTGGCATGATCTTTGTCTTCATGGGTTAGAAAGATGAATAAGACACAGCCCCTGCCCTCAAAAAGTTTCAGTCAGGTCTGGGAGAAGGACAGGATCATAAAAATGATTTCAGCAGTATACAATTTCTGCTGTGATAAAATTATCTTGTAGGTGGAGAGGAGAGGCACTTAACCCAACCTGGACATTCATGGAAGGCATTTTCCTGTGGGAAAAGGATGCCTGAGCTGGCACTTCAGGAATGAGTAAGCAGTATTGAGGGAAGGGTGATGGGGGCATGGCAAATGCACAGACTGTTCCGAGGAGAACCAGGAAGGCATGATTGAGTGTGATGGATTTGGGGAGCCACCTTTGTACAGTACTGTCTGAGCACAAACTGTGAGGCGATAGGGCAGATAGGAGATAAGATGAAAGAATTAAGCAATGTTCAGGCAATAGACAAGCTTATACATCCTGTCACACTGCTTAGGGTCCAACCCACAGAGTTTGGGAAGAGAGGCACAGTCATCCTTTGCAATCACAGGGAATGTGGATTATTTTTTATTTTAATTAAAGTAGAAAACATTACGTAGCACCTATCACATACCAGATGCCATTCTAAGTACTATATATACATTTGCTCATTTAACTCTCCTAACAGCCTACTGTGATTTCCCATTTTACATATGAAGAAATGGAGGCAAAAAGAGCTGGAGAAATTTGCCCATGGCCACATAGCTAAGAATTGTGAGAGCCTGGATTTGAACCCAGGAAGTTTGGTTCAAATTCGAATGTTGAGCCACTACTCTATTTTACTATGGCTAGAAGAGATAGAATTCTACCAGATAGAATGTGATTACACCATGCTAAACGAGTTAGGTAGGGACAGTATGGTTGTCAAGAAGCTGTATCTAGGAAATTTCTGTATGGTTAGAGCAGAATTTGAGGTTGGTAGGATAAAGGAGGGCTCAGCAGAGAAAGGAGTCAGGCTGGACTTGGGATTTTGGGGTATGGCTGGCATTGTAGAAATGTGGGATATAAGGGGAGAAGCAGATTTGGGAGGGACATTAAAAATCTTGTTTGGGATATGTTGTGTAGAGGAAGTCAGATGACAGTATGTTGAGAATTGAGTGACAGAAAGAGGGTGAAAACAGCAAGCCCTTGTCATCACCATGGTAGTTCATGTACTTTGGTCTAATATCTGAAGTGCATGGCCGCAGCCTCCTAACAGACTCCCCTAATCACTGTCCCTCCCTACACCAACAAATTCTGCACTCTGTTTATTAGAGCGATTCTCTAAAAGCACCATTTTAGTTATGCTCTTCCCCACTTTGACCTTTCCAAGGCCCCCATTATTCACCCTTCACCTCCTCAATCTGGCTTCAAAATCTCAGAAAATCAAGTTTTACCTACTTTTCAGTTTTGTCCCCTGTCCAGTGCCCTATGCAAATCCCATCTTCCAGCTTCATGCACTCACTTGATCCTTGCCTTTCTGTGGTTTTTTGTCTTCGTGCATGTCACCTTCTTCTCCCAAGGCCTAACTAATAGAAACTTGCCCTTATTTAAAGACTCGTACAAAGCACCCTTTCTTCCATAAACCTTCCCTAATTACTTGATCCAGAAGTGGTCTTTCCTGTCTCTCAACCCCTAAGACTGTGTGTATAGTTGACACCTCACCTGGCACAGACTTACATACAATGGCTATTTACCTGAGGGATTCATTTCCCATTTCAAGACTAAAGCACTTTGTGTACATTATATATCCTTGCTATTTATAAGTGCATATTAAATGAATTATATTCATCAAGATCAAGGTAAAAAGGCATGCCTTCGAGTGCACAAACTTAAAAGTAGCTTGCCTTGGGGCTTTACAGACAAGTAGCCATCTTTTTCCTACTCAATCTTATTGAAAGATTTTCTGGTCACTCTTGTTTATGTCTTTATTACTTCAAATATGCTATGGGAGGAATGTCGGAAAAGCGTTACTTGAGTATATTCTCTAAGTGTCACAAAATTTTAAAAGCAGTATGTTAGCATGATGGTTGTTCAGCCTATGAAGAAAAGATATTTTAAAAAAATAATACAATAGCAGATACAAGACACAGTGAGAAGGGACATTAACCTCTCCCCAAGTTTTCAAGCTCAGATATTTGTGGCCATGTCAACCCTAAGTTCCCTCCTTTCTGAAAAACATGAAAGCCATGTTGATGGTACCAATGACCACAGGCCAAGATGTACATTGGATGAAATGCTGCATGGGTAGTTGTTTTGCATAGTTATTGCAATTTTCAAATGTACATGAATAGTCTTCCTGAGCTACATCACAAATGACACAGGAATGGAAATTTATCTCTCTGAGGGTTCCATGTAGGACCTATAGGAGGAAGACTTAGAGGGGTTGCTTCCTAGATGTTTACTGTATGAATCACAATCATCCCTAACATCCCAGGCATATTTCTCAGCATCGGAATCTTCTCTGGGGAAAAAAAATGATATACCACGTGAAATAATCATCTCTTTGGTTATGTATTTTAAATAAATTGTTAGACAGGAAAAGCATGAACAAACTCCATGTTTTTAAAAAACTAATGTATTATTTATTTTTATCCTGAGCTATTCCCGGGGAAGAGGTGTGTGTGTGTGTGTGTGTGTGTGTGTGTGTGTGTGTGTGTGTGTTTGAATCAGTTCAAGTTTTCTACACAGCCATGCATGCCTTGTTTATAGCAGTGCTAAAGAAATTTCCTTTTCCTCATCTGTATTTAAATGAGGCCACTAGCTAAAATCAGGTTTCATTATCCTAAGCCTCAGCTCACACTTAATGAAAGAGCCGGTATGAATTATTTACTGAATGTCATACTTCTGGTTTTAAATTCAATATATTGTGATACATACGCTACATAATTTAAGAGGTGGACAAATTACAATATGGCACCTGCCCATGTATCTCCGGTCGGTCATTTCTGCTGCCTGGGTTAAAATCTCTCTCACATCAATATTTTAGCAGAGACCCTCTAATTTTCCCCTTTAAAACAAGTCAATATCCAAAAAGCTCCATGAGAAAGCAATCCATTGAACGCAGGACAAATCTCATACGCTGAATGATTTAACAGTCCCATTCTAAGCTTCAGTAAGTCACTGAAACATGTTGGGAGCAGACGGATCAAATGTGATAACACAAAGTCTCCCCGACCAGCTTTACTCTCTCTTTTATGCTATCTTTGGGTCACTGCTCTTGGTGTGTTAAATTTTTTTGTTTTCTCTTAACCCCCAGTCTGTGCCCCTCTGTGGGCCAGAATCCATTCTTCTGTCTTGCCTGCTACTTTCTCTTTCTCTTTCCTCTGTTTTCTTTCCCATTAGTAATTATTTATTAGTCTCTGAGGTGCAGCCCAGGATTTTTTATGGTATTTCTCCCACTTCCTCCAGCCCATTTGGTCACTGCTGAGTGTTCAGAGGGGAGAGGAGGCTTTGACATGCCCCGTTAGGTGGATCTGGAGCAGTACGCTGGAAAAGCTATACAATTACCGGTTCCTTGGCATCGTTTCCTCTCGGCTTTTTTGGCCAGAGGGACTGGCTGAAGAGGAAGTGTGGTTCTATACTCAGAACACACAGTGATGGAGAAGGCTGGGCCCTGGCGCTCTCTCCTGGCTTCCCCAACCAACTCCGTGTCTGAAAGCAATGTGCCCCTTACGAAATTTCTTTTTGTTGTCTCTCTCTCATTCTAAAGTCAAGGTAAGAAAACTTTTGATCGCTGACACCCTCTCACCTGGCATAAATTAATGTAAGACAGGAAACAATTCATTGAGCCTGCAAGGAATTAAAACTGATGGTTTTAAGGTGTTTTGACATTGGGAGTTGAGAGTACCGTTTTATCATTCCTTGGAGAAGTTTAATTTCTTGTGTGAGCATTGTCAGAGAGAGCTGGGATCATTGGAGACAGTTTGCATCCGCTCTTCCTTTTCCTATCTGTAATCATCCTACCTGTTTTTAGAGTAGTGTTTCTAGAATCTTAATGGGCACACACACTACCTGGAGATCTTGTTAAAATGCTGATTTTGATTCAGTATGTCTGAGCAGGATCCTGCGTTTCTAGCAAGCTCCTCAGTGATGCTGATGCACCACAACTACTATGGCCAGGTGTTAGAGAATCCTCCAGCACCCCCCACTCCCAAGATGTTTCTTTTTCCAACACATCTGGACCATCCATTCTAGCCAGCACTCCTCCTCTCTGCACTCTCCATCTAAACTCACTGATCCTCCATCCTGTTGTCTCAGATTCTCTGTGCTGTGTCACCATGATGGGTAGTAGTTTCTTGGCTCCAAAAACCACTCTTTCACCCTTGTATAAAAAAGCTCATTGCTCTTTGAAGTTCAAGCCTCTGTTACCAGCTCCCTGCCCTTATTGGCATTTGAGAAATTGTCCATCCCAGTCCTTTGGTGGAGGCTGGCACTTGACTCATAACCATCATCACCCATCCACCTCTTGTGATCAGTCTACAATATCGATATGGTCTGCCTATCTGATACCTGCCCTCACAGTTTTTTTTTTACCTATTTTTAAAAATAAAAATGAACTTTACCTCCACTCAACTGCAGCTACCACTCAAAGAGCCACACGCTCGACTTGGCTGCTACCCAGAACTGCTCTGTATCAGAGAACTTCAACACTGATATCCTACTCCGTGACCTCCTGTCCTTTCGAGTCTCTTCTGCTCTTTCAATGCGTCCATCCCTGATGTCTCCACTGTCTCTTGACCTCTTGTCTTTGAAGATGTAGCTTGGGTCTCCTATATGCTCATCACAAATCTTTTCTCATAAGCACACCCAATTTCCATGTTTTTCCATTTTTTTCCCTCATTGTATCAATGTCATCAACTGCCCTTATTTTTCCTTCATCTGGGAAACCAAACATGGTCAGAGAAAAATCACCCAGTTGTGCCAATGAATGCATTGACTTGATCTCCACTGGGCCCTTGCACAACTCAACAATTCATTCATTCACAGTTGATCAGTTCTTTCTGCCACTCTTTTGAACTTCCACATTCTCCTCAAACCTGCAATTCAGTCCATGCCTATACCCCCTATCTCCCTGCATAACCCAGCTTCTAGTACATTAACATTGGAGGAGCCCTCCTAGGCGAACTCCTGTCTTCCACTCTCTGTAAGCTTACTTTCATCCACATTCATCTTCACTGTCTTTTTCTTTCTCTACCTTCTCAGATGATGAGCTGCCCTTCCTTTTGTTAAGGTGCAACCCTATCACCTATACCCTGCTGGCCTCTCATCTCCTCCCATTTCTTCCAGGCTCACATCAATTATTTCCACCAGCTTCTTTATCTTCTACCTCTGCCTCCCTCTAAACTCCTTTTCCCACATCTGCAACACACTTTACGTGTTTCTCCTATGCAGTTCTTCAGCTTCCCCTCTCACAGTCTCCCTGCCTCACACATACTGGTGGGTTCCATCCTCCGCATGCATGATAGTGTTTTATGCCTTGGTAAATTTGCTGAAGCTTGTCTGTAATTGACATATTCTTTTTCTGCTTTACAGTCTAGAAAATTTCTATTCATCTTCCAAGACCCAAATTGGCTACTTCCTTCAAACAGGCTTCCATGACTTCCAATCCTGGTCACCTTGCTTCCAGGTTGCCATCCACACCTTAAGGTTGCTACAGCAACTTTATTTTATTTCCTATATTTTATCATATTATCTATTTATGTGGTTGGTTGTCTCCCTTGTAGACTAGGTACTCCTTGAAGGCAAAAACTATTGTTGACTTACTTGTTTTGTCTCCCAAATGGCTGGAACAGTGCTTGGAATAATGTGGTTGAGAAGTAAATATTGGTTGAATGAGTGAATTAATGAGTAGAAATTATTCATAAGATAAATGTATTATCATACCTGCCACTTTGGTTTCAAATGGCTTTATTTCATATCCCTCTTTTGGGGCCTATATGCATTTTATCACAGGGCCAGCTTTTAAAGCTCACTTTTTAATAATCATATAGGTAATGCAATTTTTGACATAGCACCAACTGTTTATTGAGTTTGTCTTAAGCACTATGCTAAATGATTCACATGCATTATGCCATTGAATCCTTATGACAGCACTCTGAAGGCAATATTATTATCATAATTTTGTGGATGAGGAGCTGAGGATCAGAGAGGTTAAATACACACCTTATGTCACATACCCAGGAGGCTGAAGAGCTTATTTTTTAAACTTTGCCAGGCTGGCTGAGAGATGCATGCTCTGTGCACCACATTTGACTTCCCTCCTGGCCCCTGTCTGCTATTCCCTAGTCCCTGGCCTCTCCTTCCCTCATCACATGCAGGGTTTTTCCTTGGGTTCTATGACATGAGTACTCTCTTCCCTCCTCCCTCCCCCTCTTCCCTCTGCCCTCTTCCCTCCTCCTTCCTCCCATTTCAGTGCACTGTTCAAATGTAGCATTCTCTTCCATATCTGCCTATTTAATCTACAACACATGATGATTAATTTTAAAGAGACCCAAGAGTTGAAAGAATTCATTTCTTAATAATCATTAAGTAATGAAGTGCTACTGAGCACTATTTGTCTTAGATAATTAGGATTCTACAGAAGTGAGGCATTCTGTGGGTTGTTTCCACTATAATGCACTTCAACATAGTTGGAAATGTTGAACTTGACTTGGCCCTTTCCCTTCTTCCTTTGTCACTACCGACATCTTGGTGTAGAATAAATTCTGCATGTTCACCTTTAATAAGGAATGCATGAAAAACCAGGACCAAGGCTGATTAAAAAGCCAAGGAGAGTTGAGGCCTGGCATGTGTGACCCTGTTGGAAAATCCTCTGTGGATGTAAGAGGCAGAGAGAAGGGACATCTCCTTTACCTGGCAACAAGGAGGTGACTTACTTGATCTATATACCTTCAGAGGGTGCCCTATATAGGGACTGTTTCTAGACTCTAGATGTAGGAGAAAATTGGGTTAAAAAGACTTAATCAAGGGATTATCTGACAATTCTCATTTTTCTCATTGTCAGTTAGACAGGATAGCATTTGTTTAATTCACAGAATTACAATACAATTTTTACTGAACTCTACAAGACTTGATGCTAAATAATTATCAGGGCATTTTTTTAGGGCCATCACTATTTCCTAACTCTGTCCAGTTTTCCTTGATCTGTAATGTTAAGATATGGTGACAATGTTAATGACATAATGCTTTAGATGTCAATCCTTAAATCTGAAATTTAATTTACACAACTCACATCTGAAGCCTGCATTCACTTGCCACAAGTATCTCACCCAAATAAATTGAAAAAATCTCTGTATACCTAAGAAATAGTCAAAATATGCATTTACATGTGTGCCTTAAAAGTAATAAAACCCGAACAAAGTTGATTATTTTGAATTGTTTGAACATTTATTAGGGGTCTAAATTATTCTTGATTGTGTATCTTCTGTATATAATTCTATAAATGCTGTTTTTATATCTTAGTGTTGGTAGTGTTTTTGTTTAAGTCTCTAATATAAGATAGAATCACATTGTGAAATTGTATATGTTCTCCCAGAGGGCTATTTTACCATGAAGAAACATCCTTTGGTTTGTTAAATACCAAGTACTTCTAGGGTGCAATTGAGTCCATTTCAATTTATAATTCACTTTTAAACCTTTTGACTTTAACCTTGTTTCCTGAAATAAATGCATGTAAAACAATTCCTTTATTGGCTCATCTCAAAAGAGTCGGCACCTTCTCAAGAATATACATGAAACAATCTTCCCAGACTAAGGTGAGCAGAGATGTCTTAAATCCCTGCAGGCAAAGGAAAAGACATATACTCTTTGAGGACACTTCTAGATATAGGGTTGTAGGAGTCTACAGAGACGCTGGCTATAGGGAATAAGGCATGAAGCAAAAGGAACTCTTTGGATCACAGGATCCCTGGAAGTTTGTCTCCCTGATAACACTGTGATAACAGTTGGTGTTTGAATTAAAACTAGAATGCCTAACTCTTTACCCCAGGGCTAAACCCTATTTCTCCATGTAAACAGGGCCTATCTGCCAGTGTTCTTTTTCCATTTGAGGTCAAAATATTTCAATTGTGACATCAGCATTGGTGTTGAGGAAAGGATTAGGTTATCTCAAATAAAGGCTATCACCCAGGAATGAAATGATGGAGCAAATGAAAGCACAGGAACAAAATGCTTATTTCCTCGGAACATAAATTCTTAGCCTTACATGTGGAGTGCAATAAAGATGACCTATGGAGAAGAAGGCTGTGGTTCAAGTTCCTGGGAGAGGTTAGAAAAGTAGCAAATTAACCTGTCTGATACCTTATCAGTCAGTTTTGAGTAATCAACTAAGTTAACATTCTTGCCTTTCTCAAATCATTAAATCATACAGCATGGACCCGGAAATCTCCTAGTTCCTCCAACATAAGGTATGGCTGGAATGTGAGGAAACTGTCAGATTAGAAGGACTTTTCCCAACAAAAGAGAGTTAGCGATTCCCTTGGAACTTTAACCCTTTTTAATCTGAGCAAAGTCCTTCCCAGTTAGATCAGCAAGGTAAATTGTTCCTGAGCCGTGACACTGTTTGATGGGTTAAAGTGGAACCTAATGGAATTGCGCTAAGTTCTAAAAGGAACAATGGTGCACACAATGCCAACATCTTTATAAGCCTTAGAATGTCACGCACACAAATACACAATATGGGACATAAAAATGTGTTAATCTTGGGTTCATTCTTCATGATTTCAGTTAAAGAGTTGTGGGAGGGACTGGCTTAGAGATAATCTGTTCTTTCTATGCTTTCTTTCCTCTCTTACCACGACCCTACTTTTTAGGGAATGAATTAATGGCATAAATGTTAGCTCTTGCCTCAGCTTCCCCATACCTCTGAGAAATTCAACACAAAGAATGGAGTTACCAATCCCATTAGAAATAGCATAAACAACAGTAGCAAATTAAGAACTACCACTCTGTGCCCAGGCAAACGTATCAAGATCTTTCTATTTATTCCTCCACAATTGGTTCAGCCTGGGGTTAATATAAAAATAGAGATTCAATAAACTCTTGCTGAATAGATGTTTCCCTATTCACTGAATCGCAGAAGATAAATCTGCTTGTTAAAAAATGTGTATCAGAATTATATGCAAAACCATGACGATCCATACCCTCTAATTCTAGTAGACAAAATTATAGAGTATGTACTCAGGCTTGAGTTCTTGTCCCAGAGATCAATAAGGAGTGGAACAGCTCTCCTGGGAGATTTCTGACTCCCTGCCATGCTTTGGGGCTACGTTAGATTCACTCAAATTTGACACCAAGGGCAACTCTGAAAGGAAAACAAATAATAAAATTTCAACCCAAGATGGTGAACTTTTTACAAATAGGAGCTGTGCCTTATTCATCTTTGTGTCCTTTTCAGATAATTGTCACATGTCTGGCACAAACCCCTCCTTAGAGGCTGGCTAGTAGGGGAGGCCTGCTCCTCTACTTTCCCCTGGGCAGTGGGCACACAAGTTGGTTGTATGAGCGTCACCAGCTGCTTGAGGTAACTCCACCAGCCAGGCGAGCATCCAGCCTGCAGAGCCACCTACATCAGCTCTGACCAAGACAGAGAGCCTGTTAGAAGTCTCCTCACCAGTAAGGGGGAAGACGAATGGACTGTCTTCCTTAAACATGCGCAGTCTGTGCTAAAGTTTTCTTCCTGTGCACTCTTAATTTTGCCAGTCTACTCCCCAAAGAGTTGTGCTTTGGAAACTCTAGGGTTTCATTTTAAACCAGAAAGACTTCAATACTGGCACATTTTTGCCTAAATCCAATTCCAAGCCTCACTTAGCACATCCCAGAGGTTGAGATATTAAATTTTGCCTGAATCCATCCCCACCCCTAACAATTAAGACACTGTTTCAGTTGCCTATGACTATGTGTTCTAAATCACCTAAGAACATAGTGGCTTCAAACAACAATCATTTCATTGCTTATGATCCTGTGGGTCAGGAATTCAGGCAGGGCTGAGTGGGACAGCTTGTCTGTGCTTCACATGAGGTTGGCTGGACTCAGTCAGCCAGCTGCACTCGGCTGTCAGCCGGGCTGGGCTGGGCTGGGCTGCAGGATGTAATATGGCCCCGGTGCCGGCTGTCTTCTGGAACACCTTGATTCTCCTCCTCCTTGTAGCCTCTTCTCAAGAGACCTCTGGGTGATCTCTCATGCTCAAGGCTCTCTCTCTCCACCTACTTTCTCTCTCTCCAGCAGGACAGCCTGAGCTTTTTCATGTGGTGTCTCGGAGTAACAAGAGTTAAAGCAGAAACTACAAGTATCTTAAGGTCTGAGTTTGGAAGTCCCAGACCATCTCTTCTGCAGCATCCAGCTGGTCAGGGAAAGACTCAAAATCATCAGCACAGACTCAAGAGGTGGGAAAATAGACTGCCCTGTTGATTGGAGATGCAGCATGCATGTGCAAACTTGGAAAGAGTTGTGAGTTGTCATCTCTGTAGACAATCTACCACAGACCCTGTGATTTGGACCATTAGCAACCACTGCTCCCTGCAGCCAAGCTGATATTTGAGGCAGCCCTCAAATTCTTGCCCTGCCCAATCTCAGTTTCTCTCTTCACCAGACCAGGTATATAATATACCTTAGCTAACCCTTACCCACTCAAGACATGGCCTGGGGCATTTCCATGTGACAGAAAGGGAGTTAGAAGCTTTTGCCTTCTAAAGAGATACAGACCATTTCCTAAAAGAACTATGTTGGGCAGTAATCGCCATTCCCTCTCCCTGTTCTCCAGTCCTGATCTTCAGTTTGGGTCACCCTGCAGACATTTTTATGGATGTAGGTCAATGGATCCTACCTGAATTTACTCTCCCAACTCAGAGCTTAAGTGCCCTTTTAACAAGCTCTGTATGTCCCTGCCCTGTTCCGGGATCTACGGTGTTAGCCTGTACTACCTGTCCTTTTTCTAAAGTCTATCTCTTGGTTAATATACTCATGTTGCATGGGTTGGAGAATGGGAAATGGTAACTGATTAGAATATGTGGATTCAGCCCCACCTTGACACTGACCCTTTGTCCCTGCCCTCCCCCCACCAACCTTAGGACAAATTCCAAGAGATGATCTTTGTTCTCTGTTGAGAAGGGCTGTAAGTGACACACCCTTTAGGATGCTTTTCTATACCCACAAGTGGGTACAAGGTCACATACTTTTTATGTGCCTCAAACTTTGGTTGAACAGTCATGATTGGATGAGGATTACAGGAAAATAAAAAATCAGGACGACACCAA
Organism: Avahi laniger; assembly: GCA_963575035.1. NCBI lineage: Eukaryota > Metazoa > Chordata > Mammalia > Primates > Indriidae > Avahi > Avahi laniger. The sequence continues at coordinate 79,052 of CAUYSK010095062.1, forward strand.
GGAAAATACAATTAAATATTACCATGCTATCGGAAAATAATAGGCCTAATCTGCATATAGACACATATCTACACTGCAAATAAATTTCACTCTCATTTTTGCTCAAATACACATGATTCCTCCACATTAGTTCACATGGCACAGTGGTTCTTAAAGATCACAGATCATGATAGATATATGATGAAAGGGGGATAAACTGTTTTCCAAGAAAAATGCACAAGTAGGTAACATTTTACATTCATTTCAAGACATTTGCTTATCCCTGAGTTTCATCCATGAACTTGTAAGGAATTCCAGATGAAATGGGAGGTGGCCTTTTGAAAAATCTCAAGAGCGATGAAGATCAACTTAGAGCAATTTTATTGAGAATTATGTGGTCAGGACATATGCATCCTACTCAAGCATTCCATTTTAATTAATGTCTCACATGGATCCTGTTACGTAGGTGACCTCCTGCTCTTTGGTCATCTCCACCTCTCTTTCGAAAGATCTGATGGAAGTATCCTATAATAACAGTGCAGTTTTTCAAGCCAGTACTCCTTCCTTCGGGGGAAAAAATCCCTCTTAATCTACGCCTCACATGCATCATAGCTCTGAGTTTTGTAAGAGGAGGATCCTATCCTGGAGGCTTTTGGTGACAATCCAATTTTCACATGCACATGATAAACCGAAATTGCCAGTTGCTGTACATCCTGTCCATTGTCCAAAGAGATTCACAATCTTCTAGGCAAACAGAAACGAATCCACGATAGGTTATGTGTAGTTTGAACATTTCTAAGGGCAGGTAGTAAGTCCATTCTAATGGGCAATGTGAGCAGATGCCCTGCTCTTAATAATTTACCATTTATAAGGAGGTTTAAGTAGTGTCATGAAATGTAACCTGACAGTCAGAATTCGAAAATGATTAAGATGTCCCAAGTCCTAGCTCAGTGCCATTTCTCGTGTGTATAATTCAAGTACCACGTCCAGTTCAACAGAAACCCAATTGTTAAGCCACCCTTCACACTACACATTTTACTAATTTGTCTCATTTCTAAATTATCACAGGCTTGATCCTGACTATGAAGAGGAAAATAAAATAATGTAACAACACCCTGAGAAGGTAGAGTGTCTTTTATCAGTGATCTCAAAACATCTCATAAGCATTAATTACCTTTCCAAACATGCTAGGAGGGAGATGTGGTTATGAGCATTGTGCTGATGAGAAAGCAGATGCCAGGTCAGGGATCGGTGACTTATGATAAACCACACTATCTTGACCAAGTCTGGATTAGAAAGGAGGGAAAACGGCCAACCCCGAGACGGAGCATTCAAGCTGCTTGTCCAGCTTGGTTCATCCGTTGTCAGTCAACCCGGCTCCGGCCCCACCCATCCTCACCACTTCCTGTTTGTTCCTTGTCTGTTCATCTTTAATCTCACCACCACCAGGTAATATAAGCCCCTCTTTGAAGCAGATAGTGTCCAAGCTGAACTTTATAAGCTGGGCTTCTTGCAAAACCAAATAAAAAGAAATCACGGGAGAACTAAGGATAACATAATTCTCAGGCCTTCCAGAAAATTCATTCAAAGGACAGTCTGGGTTGTAAATCCCAGACTCTCAAACTCTGGCACCGCCCTTGAAGACTCGGTTTTGAAGGAGTTTTCTTCCTGTGGCCACTAGTGATAAGATGCTATCTGGCCTCAAGGCATTCCAATACATTGGGCAAAGAGCAGCTAATTTTAGTCTTTCTTCTTGCACATTCCACAACATAAACTGGGTGAAGCTCTATATTAAGAAAGGAACTCCTGTTCATAGGGTTGTATGTGTGCTCTGGTTTGTCCCTTTTCCTCTTTTATCCTCATTAATCCTCTCGTTTTCCAGACACATTCAGTAAAACACACTCAAGCCTCAGTCCAGGATTAACATCAGAGCCAGAATCCAGCCACACCATTAAGCCTCACGAAGTCTATCTTATCAAAGAAATTTCTAGAAGCTTCACAACCTGTCAGAGCCCCTCAGTGGGCAACAGCCCACCCCTTTGGCATTAATTTGTCACATGTTTGATAAGACAAAAAAAAATATGTCATTCTGAACATTTCTGTTTCCCTCCCCTTTCTCCTCCTTTGCCTTCTCCAAAATAGGCAACTAGCACGAGATTCGGTCTTAAACAATGATAGCCACTGTGGAATGAAGTGTGGACTGCAAAATAAAATCATGATAAGTTCGTTCCATGTCACGTCACTAGAGAGAAAGGTTACACACAACTAGGGGAAAAGAAAAATCTTTTTTTTTTTTTTTCCATTGACCCACTCAAAACAAGCCATGACTTCACCAGGGTTGGATATCTGGTAAGTTCCATTAGAATATCATGCTCTGAAATTTAGGAATTAGAGGAAGGGGCCAGAGGAAATTTTAAAATAGACCTAGAGGGTGGTCAAGGCTGGTTCACAGATCTGCTTCGCTGTATAACCCACAGCCCTCTGGGAACTGTAGCAGTGATGTGTTTTACTTTTCTATTTTGAGCCTGTGACTCACATTACAAATATTGACTTCTATTTCTCTATTAGCATCAGATTTTTTCTTGAATCCTCCAAATTGACTTTGACTATAACTTTGGTTAATATTAAACCTCTTGGGTCAACACATTTTTATAGCTGTGAGCTGCTGCAACCACATGGAGTGGGGATTGGCAAAGAAGCAGCGCAACCCAGAGCAGGACACGGAGGGGAACCTTCCAGGCCTCCCGCCCCTGGGCCCACGGACTACCCCGCATACGCCTGCCAGATTCATCCTCCCAAAGCACCAGCGGGATCATGGCTTCCTGGTGTAAAAGCTTCCCATGGCAGCCCATGGCCAAGGGAGGAAGGTTTGAATTCCCCATCCAAGCACTCCAGGATACAAACAGACTTCACCCTGACATACCCCAAAGACTTTACCAAACAAATCACCTACAAACACACACACACACACACACACACACACATCATTTCTCCCTTGTTTCAATCCTCCAAGCACCTTGGGCCTTTTTTTATGATGCATAAGTAAACTCATACAGAAATATTAATAAATTCTCACTCAGCTTCTCCCGCCTCTTCCTCCTCTATCCTAATCTCTGACATACTCATCTTGGCACCCTATATACACCTAGCACCAGAGATGGGCACACGGGTGATAATGAATAAACATTTGCTGAGCTGAATTCTGTCTCAAGGTTTATCTATTTCCTTTAAGCACATGATTAATAGTCACATGAAGCAATCAAAATAGCCACACTGCAAGGCGGTTAGAGCAAGATGTCCCAGGGAAAAGTAAATGGTTTTTGCTTATATAGAGCTTTAAAAAATGTGTTAGTATTATTTTTCACCTTCTCTGAGATAATAAAATAAATTATAGCCAGAGTCGCAATTAATATGAAAGTATAAGGCAGAGGCAGCAGTAAACACAGAAACTCACAGGGAACCCAGCATCCAGACAGCCCTTCCACGGCGACGTCTTTTTGGGGACCACACAACAGATGCACACTTGCCGTTACATATTTTCTGGGGGTGGGGGGTGATCGTTAAGGAGAAAACAATGGGAAAGCAGGAAGAGGAAGTGGAAAGCAGGAAGAAATGGAGAAAAATGAAAAAGAAGGGAAAGGAATCTAAAAACCAAGTATCTCCCTAAACAGAAAAAGAATCCTTGACAACACAGAGTGGATTTGACCTCTCTCCTTCACAGAACTGGACGTAACCCGATAAAGTCCAATCTCTTTGTTTGCAAAGGAGGAAATGGAGGGCCAGGAGGCTAAATTATTTCACTTCCTCAGGGTACAAGTACTTTAACTGAAGGCAGGCATTTTGACCATTAAAGTTTGACATACTAATCAGGTTAGTTAAAAAAAAATAATAATGGGGCCCAATTGGAGTGACAAGTGTTTATTGCGTCCCTACTCAACATCAGGTCCTGAGGATACAGGAGGAAATTTTCAATTTAGTCAAAATAAATTCAAGGGTTTCAGTATGACTTTTTGTGCTAAGGGACTGAAAAAGGAAAGGCTGAATGATTCCAGAAGTTGGTTCCTATGTGGTGTTCTCGGAGATGTTAGGCAAGTCCCCTAATTTTCTGAAGGCTTGATAAATGCCTTCAGCTCATATATTGCTGCCGGTGCCCAGTCGTTGATGTGCATTTGCACAAATGTGGCCGCGGTTGGCTTCCCTGATCTGTGATTCATCTTTGCGGGATTCCAGTCAATTGCTGGCACATTGGCTTCCTTGGCAATGCAGGCCAAGGAGTGTGTACAGGTGCCACAGGCTTCCGTGCCCACGGATTTCATCTCTGATCCACTCTCTAGTGTTTCCGCAATAAAAACAGTAAAGTTATGTGCAATCTGGGACTTCTATCAGCTGCTTTTTATCACTCTTGCTTTTTTGAAACACAAATATCCATTTGGTTTTAGAAAAAATAAAGGGAGTGGGAGGCTATTTGACAATCAACCTTTCTAGAAAGTCTACGGGTGAGTAGTGACTTTTCTCATGGTTTGTAGTAATGCACAAACAAGGGGCATATGTTTCCATTTGATCATATCCCTGTGGATACTGAAAGTCCATATTTTCCTGTTGCTAAAACTTAATGGAAACAAAACTAAATAAAAAATCCCTCAAAAGGGAAGCAGCAACACTTCTCTTATGACTCATTTTCAATGTCAATAGAAAGATTTGTTTCCTCTGAAGGAGCACTTGGAAAAGGAAAAACAACTGAAAATTCTAAAACAGCTAAAAATCCCACAACAAATAAAAATCCCGCCACACATGTTATCATTATAAGACCAAGACAAAAATATATAGGACAGAAATAAATTTTTTCATTCATTTGTACATTCTTACACTTTCCTTCTTCCTTTCAAACAACTGGGCCATATTCACCTTCCCACATAGGCATGTGTAGTACATTTGTGATCAAACTAAAAACTGAATATTCACTTAAGTTTGTTAGATCAAGTGTGAGTTTGGAACAGGCTCATTCATCAGGAGTAAGCCTTGCTTCCTAGAAGGAGTTCACCTTGCTTCAGACACTCACTGATTGGCATGACAGTTCTGTCCCCGACTGTGTGAACACAGTCCATGGGCCAGTGCCCAGTGCACGCCCTGTATTAGTACTTTACATTCTCTGTTCTACTGAGTCCTCACATAATTTCTCTGGGCTTGAACCACTGGCTTTTATCATTTTACAGATGAGAAAATAATATTTCCTGGGTGTTGATTCAAAGTGGAGTGGGTGATAGGTCACATTTAGAGACAACAGCAACAACAACAACAACAAA
>CAUYSK010095065.1:0-27584 GCA_963575035.1 Avahi laniger
AAGTATAAATGATAATGTTAGTCCATTAAATTCTAACCTTTTCAAATGTCATCCCTATGAATGATTCAACAGAATGACCGTATGTAAGTGTTTTTAATGCACAGTAATTGCATTAGTTTGCGAGGGCAGCCAAAAAAAAAAATTGCTAACTAGGTGGCTTTAAAAACAGAAATTTATTTTTTTACAGTTCTGGAGGACAGAAGTCCATGATCAAGATGTCACCAGGGTTGATTCCTTCTGAGAGTTGTAGGGAAAATCTGCTTCGTTTCGTCTCCTAGCTTTATGGAGTTTTGCTAGCAATCTTTGGTATTCCTTGGCTTATAGAAGCATCACTCAGATCTCGGGTTTCATGTTCCCTTGATGTTTTCCCTGTATGCATATCTGTGTCCAAATCGACCCCTTTTGTAAGGACACTAGTTATATTGGATTTGAGTTCCAGCCTACTCCTGTATAAACTCATCTTAACTAATTATATTTGCAATAACCCCATTGGCAAATAAGGTCATCTTCCGAAATACTAGGGATCAGTACTTTTGACATCTGAAATTTTGATGGACACAATTCAACTCATTAGAGCAATAAAGAACACTTTCCCCAAAATACTTTACCAACAAGACCCTGAATAAAGTTAATAGAACATGAAATGAGGCTAAAACATGTCTTTTCGGTATAAAATGAAAAGGCTTAGGGCTCTTCTCATTAATTCTTCAAGGAGAAAGTAATGATGTTGATGTATTAAAGGGCAGAAGATAAGAATTATTTTGTTTTATTAAATTCAGTGTTTGTTTTTTAATTTAATAATATCTCCAAAATATGTCATGCCATTATATAATCTTAAAATGAAGGGTATTAAAAGGTTTGTGACTCTTAGAAGAATAAATGATGATAAATATTGAAAGGGCAACAGGTAAGAATATGGTGCTTTGTGCTAAACCAGAAAAGTAGTTTCAACCTCAAGGTAAAAGAAAAAACTAAACGTTGAATGAAAATGACAGTGTCAGAGATACCTACTGCAAAATCATGGTTCAGTTTTTGCAGAGAAATAGTATAAATCACCAACAGCGTTATCAAAAGTGGCTCCTACAATAAAACTTAAAAGCAGAGTAAAAGAAATTTAAGAAGAAAGGCTTAATATCTTAAAATTCTACATGATTTAAAAAATATGAAGCAATAAATTATCACATTCAAGTTCAACATTAAGAAATTTGGATTTCCAGTGAAATTCACTAATCTGCATTTATGTTTTGTCTTAGTTTTCCTGAATTCATCTCTTGTAATTTAATCTGAAACCATTTCCGAAAACAGAATTAACTTTAAAAACTTTTTTTACATTTTAAAGTAGTATTTTAGTATATAAAAATATTTTATTGTTTATTTTATTTGTATTTGCATTTCTAGATGAATAATTTGCTCTATATTCTGTCCATATCAAGCATATTCCGACACAGGACACTTAATATTTCCATGAAAATAAAAATGCTGGTGAAAAATGTATCCATTTTTATAGTCTATTCACTCAGCATTATTGCTCATTCATATTCATTTATATGTTATTTTCCTGCATTTTCTGCAACGGTTACCATATCTCAAACTGACAGCTTCCAAAATTAATATTGAATCCAATTCTTTTTTTGTAGATTTAGGTGAAATTGATTACCATCCTTTTCAATACTCAGAGTTTTTTGCTGAATTGCTGCACATAAGCAAAATATTTAATGCCTATGCATATAAAGCTTAATACAGAATAGGCACTTAAGAAATGTTTTGTAAATAATTGAATGTGCTATGCAATGGATTAAAAATTAAGAAGTAGGAAAGCACATGACATAGGAATGCAGTATTCAGTGAATAATAAGGCAAATTGCTAACCCCACATTAAAAAGATATTTTCCTTATGTGGATTTTGTCAATTTTTATCAATTAAATACCATTACCATTTATTCTAACAAGGTGATTATTAATTAGTCTGTATTGTTTAATTACTCAGAATATTATGCTTGAATAAATTTATGTGAAGAATAACACCAGGAGAGGAACACCATCCCCACATAGAAAGATTCAGAGATTATTGTACACTATCCTTAAATCAAAATATTTGAAAAAAATATTATAGGTGTGAGACATTTTTTAAAAGACATACAAATGGCCAGTAAGCATATGAAAAAAATGCTCAACATCACTAACCATCAGAGAAATGTAAATTAAAACCACAATGAGATACCATCTTACACTAATTAGAATGGCTATCATTAAAAAGTCAAAAAATGACAGATGTTGGAAGGGATAAATAGAAAAAGGAATGTTTATGCATCATTGGTGGGAATGTAGATTAGTACAACTTTTATAGAAAATAGTATGGAGATTCCTCAAAGAAATAAAAATAGAACTACCATTTGATGCAGGAATCCCACTGCTATGTATATACTCAAAGGAAAAAAAATCATTACATCAAAAGATAACTGGACTCACAATAGCAAAGATATGGAAACAACCTGAGTGTCCATGGATGATTGGAAAAGGAAAATGTGGTAATTATGCACAATAGAATACCATTCAGCCATACAAAAAGGAATGAAATCATGTCTTTTTGCAATAGCATGGATAGAACTGGAGGCCTTTATCTTGAATGGAACAACTCTGAAACAGAAAGTCAAATACTGCATGTTATCATTTATAATTGGGAGCTACATAATGTGTACATGTGGACATAGAGTGTGGAGTGATAGACACTGGAGACTCAGAAGAATGGGAAGATAGGAGTAGGGTGGATCATGAGAAATTACCTAATGGGTACAATGTATGTTATTTGGGTGATGGATATGTTATACTAAAAGCCCAGACTTCACCACCACACAATATATGCATGTAACAAAATTAAACTTGGACCCCTTACATTTATACAAATTAAAAAAAAGAAAGGTAAAGGATATTTCTATTTAAGAAAATATATTTTTTTGAATTACACTTAAGCAAAATGTTTAACATGCATAAAATCATCTTTTTTGATTTTCTAAAGTAAATTCGTCCAAATGCTTTCTGTTTTGTAAAATTTTCTACACAAACATACCTTATAAATTATGTTGTAGTTAAAATTTGTTACAGATTAATAAAGTCATTTTTTCTGAACTTTAATGTGTATTAATAGAGATTTGCATATTTTAATGGTGTCATGAATATTTCAATAAAAATTATATGGATCTTTTTTCTTTTGGTCTCATATCTGTGTTATTTTAATATATGTATGACTTCTAATTTAATCTTTGAGCAAATGTCCCTTATTATTTGATTGTTTTTGTTTCATTTGTTCATTTTTTTTTCAAATTTGATAGTGATAACTTATCAGAGAAATTAAACTTTATTTCTAAACTGGTAAGTGAGATAATGAAGTTTTCTTCATTGTCTTATGAAAAAAGTGTTTACAATCAAACAAATCTCATAGTTTTCTCTCAGAAATAATGACTACTTTTCATGTTTAGTTGATAGTTACAGCATTACCTAAAGCTATGGTTTTATGGTGTATGGATTAGAGTATCTTTATAATATCTTAAACCCTGCTCTTTGAAGTATTTATTTATTTAAACATTTATTTCCCTTAAAGGAAATAAACTGATCTTTGAGATATAGTTGTATGATTTAAAAAAAAAAAACCTCAAAGTTTATTCTCTGACATTTTGTTATGTTTATTAAATATTTTGGACCTGCAGTTAGTCAGAGTTGCAGATTGGACTCTAAGGTAATGTGGAGTCTCTCTTCTGAATCAGATGGTAGAGGCTATGCTCCTTAGAAGTACACAGTTGGGGATTGCCTCCCTGTTTGAGTGAAACTATGGGGTTGGCTTTTGGCTTAATTGAGCGGCTGTTTGACTTTCCATATCAAGCAGAACTAGCACCTATGTTTCTCCAAAATGTAGATATATTAGAGTCTTCTTGACTGGGTGGAATTATTCAGTAAACTGTTTGTATGGAGCCACTGCTTGAATTCGAGAGTCAAGATAATCTTCCTCCTTTGCTTCTATGAAATATGCTAAAGTGGGACTCATTCTGCTTGGGTAGAGTTGTTGTGAAGGCTTTGTGGCTACGTGGAGTCACTGCTTGCCTTTCTGGGTCAAGTCATTATAGCTCCTTTGCTTCTCAATAAATTAAAGGTGGGGATCTCCATGTCTGTGTGGGATCATCGGAAAGGCTATTTGGCTGTGAGGAGCTGCTTGCTTTCCCAGATCAAGCCTGTGTAGCCATTTAATTTCTCTGAAATCTGTGAAGGTGAGAGTCTCCTTCCCTGGACAAGGTTGTTGGGAGATTAGCTGTCTAGAGGTTCACTGCACTCAAACTGGATTGTTTTCTACTGTGCTTCTCAAGGTGACCTGCTCAGCTTTGTGGGTGTGCTATGATGTTGGCTGATATTTCTAATCAAGAACCATAGCTAGCAGAATGCAGAGTGACCACCAAGACTCACATTCTAGTCACTTACTTTGTTTCTCCACAACCCCTGGATGCTCAAGCTGTTCCAATTATCCTAGTAAACTGAGATCAAAGTGTACTTCCTGAGAAGTGTCTCAGTATGCTAGGGAAGTCAGATGACTACCTCAAGTTATCTTTTGCCCCTGTAGAAATGTGAGCCCAGGAACATTTTCATCCGGTGTTATGCCACCCTGGGGGAGAGGGAGGTGGCGGTGCAGTTGGAGTGAGGTCATTCCTTTTACTTTTCTAATTCAGATTTTATTGAGTGCTGCATATCACATGGGTTTCTCAGGCTTGTTTCCAGGTGTTGGGATCTTTAAAAGGATAATTGCTAGTGAACTTTCTGTGGTTTCTGTGCAGAAGGAATGGGACTCAAGCATTCTTACTTCACCATCTTGCTGACATCCTTAAGTTTGAATTAATAATATTTTTATTTAAATGTCAACTTTGAATTACCAGTATGTATTTCCTCAAATACAGTGAAAGAAATATTTGAGATTATAATCAGGCCTATCATGAAAATATAAAAAAATGTATTAGTTGTGGTCTATGGAAGAAGCAAAAGGGCAATTTTTTTCAGATATTTATGATTCCTGCTTTTAAGTTTGATTTTAATTATTCATTATTATGTGATATTTTTCATCTCAAAATGATTTTAAATGTAAATATTCTAAGGCACAATTATATCTGAGTGTGTTTTCTGCTGCTCAAGGTAAAAGATTCTGATTGAAGTTAAAAATGTTAATAACGATAAAAATAGTTATCTGTAATGCATGTAGGGATTTATTGCATGCTATCTAATAAATGTCGTGAAATCTTCATTCAAATAAGTAAATTTGATTTTCATTCAAATAAATAATATATATATTTTTTAAAGTGAGATTTCATATGTCAGGAAATATACTTATTATGACAGAATTATATTTAAAAATTTGCTATAAGCCAGAATATTGTGTATACTAATGATACTGTTATTTATTAAAATGAAGAAACTATATTTCTGTATATTTAAGTGACTAACTCCCATGATTTATATTGATGTGTTTTGTTCTCTTAAAGGCCTTGAACAACTTGTAAATATATCATGCTAAAGATACACTAACGTACAAATGAAATCAAATTGAAGAACTCATGTAAAATTTTATAATTTTTGATTTCAAAGTTCCTTGTAGTTAAAGGACAAAAATTGCTTTTAAAAAACTTCATATGTTATTTTACCTGCTTGTTCATATTCTTATTAAAAACACAGGTGTTTTTATTTGAAACAGACTTATTCTGAAACTAAATATAAAGAAATATTTTATTCACCATGTGAGTCTTTTGTAAATGATATTGAAGGTTATGGTAGATAATAACTTTCCAATATTTCAAGTATATTTTATTGAATTAGGATATAGATACAAAAACTGTATATTAATAGGAATCGTAAGGTGGATGGATTTCAAACACTAAAAAAATAAAATAAAATAAAATAAAATTATCCGTATAACCAGCAGCTGGATAAAAAATAAAGCATCACGAGTTCCCAAAAGCCACCCTCAGCCTCCCTCCAAGTCTCTATAATTCTCTACCAAAGTGATAAACTCTCCTATGTTTAACACTGTAAATCTTTTGTATATGTCGTATGTTGTGCAAAAAAGAATTTTATTGTATAGATTCTTTTGTTTGGTATCTTTAACTTAGTCACATTTATCCAAATAATAGTTATTTTTTTGTTTTTTATTATGCAATATTTTATTATATGGAAATGTAAAAATGTATATGTGCATATCTTACTATTAATTTGTAGTTTTCAGTTTTGGGCTATTATAAGCAGTCCTGCTATAATATATACTTGGGAGTGCAGTTGCTGAATATCAAGTCCTAGTAGAAACTGCTAGTTTTCCAAGTCAGTTACACTGACTTACACTTCCAACATGCATTTCAGCTACTCCGCATTCTGGACAGCATCTGCTATTGTCAGGCTTTTTCATTTTACCCATTCTAGTGGTTGTGTACTGAAATTTAGTTGTGGTTTCATCTTACAGTTTTCTGTTAATCAGTGAGTTTGAGCACATTTTTATGTTTATTGTTGATCTACTTTGTAAGAATCTCTTCCAGTGCTTACATGTTTTCATCTGTTGGGTTGTCCATCTATTATGTGTGAATTTTTTCTTTCAAAAATTCATATCATGTGAACTTTTTTGGAAATAGGGTCGTTACAGATGAAATTAGATAAAATGATTCATACTCTAACAGGAAGGACTCTAATCCAATATGCTTAGCATCCTTTTGAAAAGGGAAAATTCAAACACAGACACAAGTACACACAAGGGGAACATCCCATGAAGATTAAAGCAGAGATTGAGGTGATATAGCAGAAGTCAACAAATACCAAAGATTGCCAGCCAACCACCACAAGTTAGGAGGCAGTCATGGAACAGATTTCTTCCTTACTGCCCTCAACAAGAACCAACTGCACAACACCTTGACCTCAGATTTCTAAACGCCAGAAATGTGAGACAGTAAATTTCTGTTGTTTAAGCCTCCCTGTCTGTGGTTCTTTGTTTTGGCAGCTGTAGCAAAGAGATATACTGTCTCTTTCTTATTGATTTCAAAGAGTACTATATATATTCTGAGCATGAGTTGTCAATAATACGAATTGTAAATTAGTCTGTGACTTGCCTATTCATTCTCTTAACAATGTCTTTTGATAAATAAAAGCCATTAAAATTAATGTAGGTCAAATTGTTCATATTTTACTACATCGCTGGTACATTGCGTGTCTTGTTTAAGAAAATATTTGCTTACTCTCAGATCATGAAGATTATTGAAATAAAAATATATTTCCTTCTAGATAATATTATTTTATCTTTTGTGTATGCAATGCACCTAGTATTGATTTTTGTAAATGCAGTGATGCAAAAGTAAAGACCCATATTTTTGTAAGTGAACATTCAATTGGCCCAGCACCAAAACAAAAAATAAATTGATCCTCATTTCAATGCATATCACTTTTTTTTTAATGTCAAGTGACTCCCTAAGTCTATCATATTCTCCTTGTCTATTTCTGAGCTAACTGTATACTATCATAATAATTATATATGTACAATTAACCTTTATCTCTGACAATAAAAGTTCTTCAGCTTTTTTCATACTTCTGTAATGTTTCCCAAGATGCACCTGGCTTTTTATTTTTCATGTAAATTTTAGAAATAGCTAAAAAACTTTTGCAAATAACCTGCTGAGATTTTCACTGGGATAGCATTGAATCAATATATTCATTAGAAAAGAATTCAAATCTTCACAATATTGATTTTCTTCAAAACTTGACCATTGAATAGTGTATTTATTTAGATATTCTTTAATTAATGGTATTCACATTTTGTAGTTCTTATTGGAAGGTTCATGCTCCTCATCTGTTAGATATATTACTATAGATTTTATCTTTCTAATGTTATGGGAAACACTGTATTTTTATATTTTGTTTTCTGTTGCCTTTCCTGTATGTAGAATTACACTTGATTATTATGATTTGTCTCTATATTTTTTATTTTCTGTACATATAATTGTGCTATTTGTAAAAGTAATACAGTTCTATGTATTGACTTCCAATCCTTATACCATTTGCTTTTTTAAAATTTGTCTTTCCTTTATCACACTGGCTATGACTTCTATTACAATACTGATAAAACACAGTAGAGTTTAAAAATATCCATAAAATCTTTCAGAAAACAATCCATATAATTCTTTGTTAATAAATATTCTCTCATTTCCTTTCTTTTGCAGTGCAGTCATTTGAAATAATAGACTTAATGGACTTGACTCCTCATGTTCCAATCATTTTACAACTGAACGCATGCTGATTTCTTCCTTCCTATGCCTGTGACACTATAAATGCTATCGAACACTTTCCAACTGACACTGTATTGTGTAATTATCATTTCACTTCTCTGTTGTGTCTACAATACTTTTTGAAGTCTCTCTTTATTGTATTCTGTGAAGCCACTCTTATCAACTTTAGTTTTTATTAAGAAGAGTTTGGGAATCAGGTAAAGCTTATGTTTGTGTGTTTCTATTGATAGTTTCTTAGTTAAGGCTTTTACATTTTCTAAGCCTAATTTCTGTATCTTGATATGAGGTAATATTTGCTTAAAAGACTTTTGTACGAAAGAAAGTATGAAGGGCCTAATATATGACCAGGCACATGATCAATTAACAATGAATGATACTTCTTTGAAATGTCTACTTTCCTTTTTATATTCCTCAAAATTAAGATTTCCTACAGGTTTCATTTTGACTAATATTATCTTAGTATTGCCTTTTAAAATTAAGCTTTAATTTTATCTCCTTTATTCTTCTTAAGCCAATCTAACTTATATGTTCTTCCTTTGTGTTCCCACAATATTCTCACATACCACTTGCTTTGCTCTAATAGCATACAATTATATTATCCAACTTAAAAGTAAGGTTTTTTTATTATTTATTTTTTTACTGGCTTGTTTTTTATTTCTAAGGAAAATTGTGTTTCATTTCTGTAATCAAGACTGAGAGACTTGAGTTTTCATAAAGCCACTTACATTTCCATTTATAGATAAGTGTGGCTGCTTAAATTTATTACAAAGCCTTCACTATTATTATTCAAATTATATCATGAAAGTATACTGTGGATAACATCAATTATCAAGAAAAGTATAAAGGTAGAATGATATGCACACATGTAAAAATATAAAAGTAAATAATATACAGACATAAATCGCTTACCATTTATGTCATTTTTTTACTTCATTTTTTTTCATTTATAACCAGAATTCTTCCCAAATTTGCTCTTTAAAACAGAAGTACAGTGATTCTTTGTTTCCTTATGGCATACTTGATGGGTACAGGGAATGAGCACTTTAAACTTTACCATTTATTTAATAAATTATCTTCTAAATATTTAGAACATTTATACTCTCAACAGCAATCTCTTATTAATTTTTTTTCTGTTTTCCCATATCCTGGCCAATATATGTGATTTTGAGTGTATTTAGTATTTACTATTTTAATAGAATGAAATAACATTGCATTTGTAGATAAATCCGTATATTTATTAGCCTCTGATTTGCTCTTATTTTGATCCTCCTTTTGCATGGTTTTGTTTGGTTTTCCTTACTGGGATGTTTGTATTTTACTTTTTGATTGTCGATTACTATTGTTGTCAATTTTTAATTTTATATTTAAATTAGTGATTTATTATTTTACATGTGAATATCTTTCCTCAGTTTTTTATTTATTTATTTTTAAATATTATTTATTATACTTTTGAGATCACAGAGACTTTAAAACTTAATGGAGTCACAGTCTGATATGGAAAAATGATTAGCAAATTTCCCCATTAAGTGATGAAAATTTTTTGTAGCTTAATATATGAATTTGTTTGCTATGTTTAATGATACCTTTTCTTTTTTGAATATATTTTTTGTTATTGCTGATTCATTGAAATACTGTTACTATTATATTTTGATACGATTACTCTGCTAAATACACCTTAGTTCAAATAACTGAATATTGATTTTCTTTGATATTCTAAATCATTATATGATTTATATAAAAATCATTATATGATTTATAAATCATGATTTATATAAAAATATAACATTGTTTCTTTTTTTTTATTTTCTGCTTTTTGTTATTGAAGTTTTTTGTCACATATTTTTGGCTTGGACTTCCAGTACTCTGATGATTATAAGTTGTATTAATGGGCAAGCTGTCATTTTTCTTACAATAAAAAAAATTAATCTACATTTTTCCCCTTTAAGTAGGACGTTGCTTTGATTCTTGGCAGATAGGTTTATCAAGTTGCTAGAATTTATCATAATGGGTACATTTTTTCCTGATGCCTTTTTGAATCTACTGAGAGTTTTTCTTTTTCCTATTCCTTTTAATCAGTTAATGTGTTGATTTTCAATGATCATTTTAAAATATTAACCTTTTTTATTTTTTGACAAGATTATACTAAGTAATAAGTTTAACAGCATACAACTTTTACTCTAAAATTTATCTAAATTATTTTTATTTGTCTAAATTATTTTTATAATATATATTTTTATAATATGTATGATTATATTTTCCTAACATTAAACTTTTATAATATGTAGAACATGTTTATTTTTAGAGGGAAAATTTCTAACTATTGACTTGTGAAGACTATTTTTTTATTAGTATTTCCTATGATCCTTAAATCACTCTTGCTTTTGTAGTAATTACATTAGTTTTCTTCTGCTGAATAGCAATTTACCAAAAAGCTTGCCCTCAAGGTCCTAGCTTGCCTTAAAGATATCTGAAATACCCTCAGGGTCACTCTTCCATTGTTTGGAGGAGTAGAACCTGGCTTTTCTGCATTCATATTGATCTCTTTTGCAAACAGTGGCTTGGCCACATCCTTAACATGCTCTCCTAAACAGGTTTTTTATTCTTTACATGACCAGGCAGAGAAATTTAATTAGGTTAAAATATCACAGTTTTTTTTTTTTTTTTTTTAACTTACAGTTTCTACTGGTCATGAGTCTTGGTATAAGTCATCTGCTCAGAGTATTCAAAGGCTGTCGTAAATGTGTACGCAATGGTATATTCTCATGAAAGGTTCAGTTGGGCAAAGATTAACTTTCAAGCTCCATTTAGTTGTTGATAAAATTCATTTCCTTGTTGGTGAATGACTTATGGCAGCTTGCTATTTCAATACAACTTCAAGAGAGGCACTTGAACATAAGAAAGGCCCCAATTCCTCTTTTATATTTCCTCTTTTTTTTTTTTCAGAATATCACAGGGATACAAATGTTTTAGTTACATGAATTACTTTTTTACAGTTTGAGTCAAAGCTATAAATGTGTTCATCACTGAGACAGTGTGCATTGTCTTGTTAGGTGTGAATTTACCCATCCCCTCCTTTCCCCCTCCCACGTGTTTGATTTCCGTTGAATTTTACTAACATATGTACACACCAGGATTCACAATGAATCAAGCAGTTAGTAAAAACTATCTTATTGAATTTTCTTACAAATATAATGCTATCCACACAATACTTAAGTCAATATGTTTGCGATGCTCTCTTAAAAGAAAACAAAAAGCAAAGGAAAACAAACATACCATAAAATACTTCTGGGAGCTTCTGGCAATTGTAAGTTAACTAGTGAAACTAAGACCTGTTTGTCAATATTTAAATCAAGCTTTGTTATTAAATTCAACTAAAGAGCCTTGTGCTATAAAAACAAGAGTTATTAATGTTTTTAAAATTACTGACATATTTTTTTGCCCATGATTATTTAAAATTCTCATGGTTTATATAGTAATGTTTAATATTTGTTTAGCTTCTGCATTATCCCAGGTTCAGTGATAAATTCTTTACATATGATATCTAACCATTTGAAATAAATTCAATTTTTATATAAATGAAGAAAATGAGAACAAAAGGAATTAAGTAATTTATCTTCATGGAAGATCTAGGTTTTATTCTGCCCTGGTTTAAAGGGCAGAATATCAGGAACCAACTCACCAGTTGTAAGTATACTGGCCCACCTGTTATACAGAAAGTAAACCAGCAACTTCTTTTATCATAAGTTACCATGGTCTCTCAATGAAATTCCCTAATTCTAATTTCAGTACCTAGAAGAAAATTTGCAATAGTGTTTTATATAATGTCACTATTCTCAAATAGATTTCTCCTCTTTGCTTTTCTCTAAGACTGTATGAGCCTGATATTTTTATTCGGCTTTGATCCATATCATTCCATGGCCCTTCTTTACTGTGAAATAACATGAATAGGACAAATTTCTCCTTTAATATGGAAAAAAAAATGTGGCCTCCAATTTGAGTTGGCACAGCAATACTCAAAGATTAAAACATTCATTCTAGGGTCAGGAATGCAGTCTGCCTGAGATATCTGCATACTTCACCTCCACTGCTCAAATACGTGTATTCCCTGTCTCTATTTTCCTGCTTTAATTTTTTTCCTCCATAAAGGTTATCAAATTGTAGCATGAAATATATCTCCTTGTTTATTTGTGATTGTTTGGTGAGTTAGTCTGGCTCTTCTGAGAGGCAGACAACAAGATAAAGTAAATCATGCAAGACATCTATCAGAAACAATGCCTATGAGGGAAAATAGAAGGGAGCTGCAAGAGTCTGAAAATTTCACAGACCTTGATGCCAATTGTCCTTGGGTAAAGAAAAAACAAAAATAAGGAAAGAGAGAAACATATTAGACTGCAAAACAGACCTAAGAGATTTGGCAAGGCTATTGTGGAGTCCTTGAGTCATAATGTCTCATCATAGCAGCTCCATAGCATTTGCCCCAGTAAGCTCATTTTAATACATTTAACCCACTCAGTGATTGGCATGTAGAGACAACAGAAAGCATGGGCTCGGCACAAGTGACAGATTTTGGAGCATGATATTTGTAACTGTCTGTTATTTGCAGTCTTCTGAGAGGCACATTTCAAGTCTTCCTCCACCAATGTTAAGTACAGGGGCTTTGTTCACTGCCTTAGTCCCATCACCTACAATGGTGCCTGGGTCATAGTAGTAATCAATACATGTATGAAAATAAATGAGTTGTTTCTGGGAAAAAAAGTTACATTTTCTGCAGTGTCTTCTTGGACATTATCCTTCTTCCAAGAGCTACGGGCAATCTAGAACTATAGATTAGCTGAGAGGATGTCTGAATCCTCATTCAAATTTCACAATAGGGCAAAAGAATTTTTAAGTCACTATTTGGTAAGGAACCAGAGAAGTGCTTTTGTAGAACACAAATTATTCCTAACACTAGTCACTGAAAAGTAATTACATGGAGTTTCAATGACAGCTGAAACAGGATGAATGCTGATGAGCTTCAGAATGAAGTGTGGGCAATCTGGAGTTCTGATTACTTGTGGTGCCTGTGTTCTCTCTCATTAAACATAGTCATAGTTTCAAGTACTTAAATTATCTAAACACAATGTACTCTATTATTTAAGAACATTCAATTCTGCAAAAGATGATGAAAAATAATAGAATGGGTCAAATGCATAGAAAGTGTTAAGCATATGGAGTGAATTAGTAAGTAACTTCTAAGAAAAAGAAAGCATTTGTAAAGTTTGTTATGAATAGAAAATAAGTTAGTAATCTATAATGTAAAGTAAAAGATACATAAAATAAATGTTCTATATAAAGACAAAAACAAGAGTGCTTTTATAGACAGAAAGAGATGGAAGGAACAAGTAAATCTGAAATATTAATAAGCACAAATAGTATCATCTCCAGTTTGATAGTCAAATCATTCCTATTTAATTACCCACTGGTGACATTTATTATGATCTTATTTGGAAATCATGTGTGCCCTACTCCAGAAATGTACTTAATAAGCATGGATGCCCAGCAAATCATAGGCAAATCACATTTATTGGACAGGCATACTTGGCATACATCTTTCCAATAGAGTTAGTAAACTTGACTCCAGTTGTCCTGTTTCTGCTGAGTCTCTTTGCACAAACTTCACCTTGGATTCTCATAACTGCATCACTATCAGGGAAAGATGTTGTGGCTGAGGAGTGAGAGACATAAGACATATGAATGTTGTGTAATGCAGGATTCAGAATGTGGTCATTTCACCCCACTTCTACCCTATCCTTACTCTGTCAACTCACCCTATTTATTTCCTCTTGACTTTTTCTATGTTTTAAATGAATTCAGTAAACAGTATAATTAAAAATCTTAAGTAGGTTTGTGAGACTTTCAACTCCAGGTTCTCTGGAATACCTTACCAGGTAGTTTCTTGAACACTACCATTGCAGAATGGTGATTTCCCATGATACAAATTTTCTTCATTTAAGATCTTTCCCTGTAAATATTTTAGGTAGCAGAATAGCTGAAGCCAGAATTACTCCTGTGAAAGAAGCCAGTTTTGGAGGGAAACTAATTTTGTACCTGCACAAGCTACTTGGCATAGAATGTTTTGAGAGAAGCCAATGCAAACAAAGGTTATCACAAAATGTTTTGCGTCGGAAAAAATGTGATTGAGGTAAGACAAGAGTGAAGAAGAAAATATTTTAGTCCTTTTGTACTGTTATATCTAAATATTTGAGAGTGGGTAATTTATAAAAAACATAAATTTATTTCTTAAGCTGTGAAGGCTGAGAAATCCAAGACTAAAGTACAAGCAGATTCACTATCTGATGAGAGTTGATCTCTCAGCTTTCCAGACAGTACTTTACTGTTGTTTCGTCATGTGGCAGAAGAGATGGAAGGATCAGGCAGCTCTCTTTTATAAGGTCATTAATCTCAGTTATAAGGGAAAAGCATTCATAACTTAATCATTTCCTAAAAGATCCACCTCTTAATATTATCACATTGGAAATTTAGTTTAAACATTAGAATTTGGGGGTAACATACAATTCAGATCATAACATAATGGTACAAGATGAAAGGTATGATTTTTACTACAAAATATGGATCAGAATCTTCAGAACTTCATAATGAAGTCAAATTTGAAATAATTTCTATGTCTTTGATTTAACTTCTTCCTTCTTTTCAGAGCTCCACATTAAATATCCAAATCTGATGCAAAAGCTCTTAAATGCCCACATCGTTACTAGAAGTTTTCTCTTTTTCTGCCTGCCTCCTTTTTATTCTATAAAAAATGAATGCAGCACACTATTTTAAAAGAGAAACATTGAATAAAAAAGTGAAGTGAAGTCTCAGAGATTTCTACAGAAATATAATTACCTAGCTCTACTCACTCGAGAATTAATGAACCTGAGAAAAATAAAATAATTTCCACTGGAAACAGAATATAGATTCAAACTTAACCAGAGTTTAGAGACCTGGAAACTTGACCTGAGATCAGAATTATGTAAATTCATAGTTAAATTTTAAATCTTTAATGTAATGGAGTGCCTCATTAACTTGGAGGGAAAACGGGAAATTATATGAAGTAGATTATAGGATAGAGGTCCTTGGCCCAACAAGGGTTGGTAATAGATTGTGTGTTAACTGTGTGCAGAGGCATTGATTTCTTCAGCAGACAGGTGAACTGAGTTGGATCTACTTGACCCATAGCTACTTGTCATGGCAACTCAGCCTATGAGCAACCTTTGAAACACCAGTTTTTGTGAAATATTATCATTTTCTTTGTAAGCCATGATGTTAATATGCTGAGAATCACTAAATTATAATAATATATTGAAAAATATCCTTGGCCATAGAGATCAATGTGTCCCCAAAAGGCCAGTGGGGTTCCATGTAGAGTAAAGCATCAGACTGTGGGGACTCTCTCAGATCATCATATTTCTCTACAATATTCCAAAATGATGACTGACATTACTTCACTCAGTTATGATAATGACTTTTAGATATAGATAATATTTTGTTGGGAACTTTGAAAACTTCATGAAAAAATGAGATTCAAAGATTAAAAACTATATAAATTTTATTTCTCAATGTACACTCTGTCAAGGTCAAGGCACTTTTGCAAACAGTGATATCAGGTATTCATTCAGTCCATCGTTAAAGAACTGAGGGTCCTGGATGTTTAACCATGTCAATGCAGTCTTTTTTATGTTATTAACTGAAGAAAAATGGGTGTCTTAAATATTTTTTTTAGGATTGGAAAAAGAAAAGAAGTTAGAAGGAGCCAAATTAGGACTGTAAGGTGAATGCCTAATGATTTCCCATGGAAACACTCACAAAATTGCCCTTGTTAGATGAGAGAAACGAACAGGTGCGTTGCTGTGGTAGAAAAGGGCTCTCCAATGAAGCTTTCCTAGACATTTTTCCGCTACGGCTTTGACTAAATTTCTCCAAAGAGTCTCATAACAAGCAAATATTACCATTCTTTGGCCCTCCAGAATGTCAACAAGCAAAATACCTTGAGCATCCAAAAAAACTGTTGCCAGGACCTTGTTCTTGATCAATCCATTTTTGTTTTCACTGGACCCCTTCTACCTCTCGGGAGCCATTGCTTTAATTGTGCTTTGTCTTCAGAATCATACTAGTAAAGTGATGTTTCATATCCTGTTACAATTCTTCAAAACATGCTTCAAGATCCTGATTCTATCTGTTTAAAATTTGCATCAAAATTCTGCTTGTCTTCATCTGATCTGGGCACAATTATTTTGGCACCCATAGAATGGAAAGTGTGTACAACTTTAATTTTTAAGTCAAAATTGTGTAAGTTGAACACATTGATATGTCTATGATGTTGATTATTGTTTCTACTGTCAATTGTTAGTCTCTTTAATTAGGCCAAAGACGAGATGATTTTTTTCCTTGCAAATTGATGTGGATGGTCTGCCACTGCAGGCTCTGTCTTTAACATATTCTCGTCCCTTCTTAAAATCATTGTGGAGCGAAGACAAGTCATCAGTCCTATGCCCTTTCTAAATCTCAAATCCATTAAAACTGTAAGCATAAGAAAATAGGAGAAGACTTCAAGATGGCCAAATAGAGACAAAGCTTGTCCGACTTTCCCTGCAGAAGAGTTGAGGGTTGGATTGAAGAGAGAGGAGAGCGATTACTATTTGGGAGCAGATCACCAGGACTGACAGCAGTGGAGTCTGGGGACACCACCAGGAAGAACCGAGCAGTGAGAGAGAGGAAGATAGAAGGGAGAAATCAGTGCCAACCAAATCCAGGGAGTTCCAGAGCCCAGGGAAAGGGTAAGGGTTTTTTTCCCCTCTCCCACCTGGGCGCCTCAGGCCAGCAACCGGACACATGGTTCTCATCCTTCGGGGAATGCCATGTAAGAGACCAGTGAGCTAGCATCCCTGCATCCGGATGCCTCCTCCTCTGCATATCCTCCACTCCCGGCATCCCCAAAAGTAATTGTGGCTCAAGTGCTCGTGGCCATGTGGCCGCACCCACCCCACAGCAACTGCCAAAGTGCCTTGAGCTACGTGACTTGGCTCACAGCAAGAGGAGCGCATTCCCAGCAGATCCTGCCTCGGGCAGCATAGCCACTGTGGTAGCTCTGAGAGGAGGGTGGTCGCGGTACTATGCCCGTGGCTCAGAGAGGAGGAGGGTGGACCAGTGGCCCCCACCCTGAGCTTGAGAGCAGTACAGGAAGACCACGGCCTCATCCGCCAACCATAGCTGCCGCTGGAGATCTCTGTGCTGAGTGGCCCACTTTCAGTGCCAGGGGCGGTTTCTGCCCTGAGTTGGCAGGGCAGCCTCAGTTTGTGATCTTGCTGCCCACGAGCGTTTGGCGTGTTCACCTACTGACCCCGCAGGCAGCGAGGTGGGGAGGCATCGGGGAGAGATCCCAGTTTCAGGGTGGGGTGGCAAGTGAGAGCCCGTGCCCATTGGGAGTGTGCAAAGGAGCACAGGAGAACAGGGTCTGTAAGTGCATCTCATCCTCCTTTCCACCAGGGAGCCACCGTATTGGAGTATCCCGCCCCACTGAGACTCAATTTGCGTAAGTGCTGATTCCCCTCACACACTGCTGTTGGGCAAATTAGTACCACCTCTAAGGAAAGTAGTATGGAGATGCCTCAAAGAGCTAAAAGTAGAACTACCCATTGATCCAGCAACCCCACTACTGGGTATTTACCCAGAGGAAAAAAAAAGATTCTGTAATAAAGACATCTGCACTAGAATGTTTATAGCAGCACAATTGACAATTGCAAGTATGTGGAAACAACCCAAGTGCCCATCAATACATGAGTGAATTAATAAAATGTGTGTGTATATATATATGGATTAATAAAATGTATAAATATATATATACACGTATATATATACATATATATACACACACACACACACACACATCGTGGAGTACTACTCAGCCATAAAAAACAATGGCGAACTAATACCTCTTGTATTATCCTGGATGAAGCTGGAGCCAATTCTTCAAAGTGAAGTCTCAACAAAATTGGAAAAATAAGCACCACATATACTCACCATTGAATTGATACTAATTGATCAACATTTAGGTGCACATATGGAAGTAACATTCATCTGGTGTTGGGCAGGTGGTTAGGGGGTGGAGGGGATGGGTAAATTTACACCTAATAGATACAGTGCGCACTTTCTAGGGGATGATCACACTTGTAGCTCTAACTTGGGTGGTGCAAAGACAATATGTAACCAAAGTGCTTGTACCCCTGTAATATTCTGAAATAAATTAAAAAAAAAAACCTCACTTCACATTTAAAAAAAAAGAAAATAATTGTTCTTTTATTCTACAAAGTTTGAGGTGGTTAGTAGGTGATAAAAAATGGAACAGTAGCTAACTGTAGTGAAGTGAATAAGTTCGAGCCAACAAGATGTAAGTGAAAGTTGAGAATCACATAAATGCTTATTAAAGGAACCAAATTACCCAGCTAGGTTGTACCCTCTATAATTTATTTTTCCATTTTTCTGCACACTGAAATAAAGATGTAATAAAAATAGCTGGATCTCCAGCAACAATCTTACATCCTGAGGATGAAAGCCTGAGGATAGAAGTCTGAGAATGGCAGGTATATATAGATAAAAGGAGCCTAAATTCCTGTTGACATCGGGATTTTAGGTTTAATCACTACAGTGTACTGCCCTAAGAGCAAAAGTGCACTTGTCAAAAATGTGAAAGATTGTAATTTTTTTAAAAGATCAAAAACTAAATATATCATTATCATAGAATCTTTTAAAGCATAGACAATATGAATTATCTTTTTGTGGAGAAACTGCAGTAATTGGATTCCCTACCACCTGTTCTTGCAAGGGCATTATTAGTCATAGACAGAAATCTTTAATATATATCAAAATTTAGATTAGACAAACACTTTCTGTTTTTCTATTCCATGTGTATTAAGTGAAGGCACATTTTATATATTAATTTATATTTTTAGAATTTATTAAAATGAATGATATAATTTTGATCAGGTTTGTCTTTCTGTTTTTTTTTTATCCAAACTCATTATAGTACAGCCATATAAATAAAAAATTCTGTTTGTAAAATCAAATTCTAAAATGAAAAACTTCCTTATGGCCTTAGGTTACAAATAATTAAGGAAAAATCCAATTCTGTGTAAGTGAAAAATTCATTCTTTCTGATTTTCTGTGCACTTGCACGTTTGTAACTCGCTAGTTTCATTTGCAGCAAGGGTATTAAAAACACATTTCAAGGGTTCCTACTGATTTGAGAAATTTATTGTACCTTAAGGACTGTCACAGGAAATTTGCAAATTACTACTCCAAATTATTTCAACAAGAAAACATACTGATATGTTCAGGTAATGGAAAGAGGGAAAAGATTAACGTAAGTGTCATAAAAAAGCTAGTGTGCTGCATAAATCACAGGTAGTCAAATATGTTTTGTAAGAAAGATGCTGTGCTAAAATGCAAGAAAGAATATATTAAATATCTTATACATTGTTTCTCATTCAAATCAGAGTGCCCCCTTGATTTCAATGTTAAAATATACACTTCCTCATTTTACTGTGCCAGGAACAGGACTTTAAGCCCTTTATTTCTTCCTTAAAATACTATTTGATGAATGAAAAATCATTATCTTTCACCTAGGTACCTATGGATATATTTCTATATGTGTGAAAAACTTATTCAAAATATTGGAAGATTTAACAAACCCAGACAAATTGATTATGGTAGACACCCTATTTAATCCTTAATAGCAGGGATTAAATTCAGTTATATTTTAAAGAAATGGATCATATGGTTAATATTTTCCTTACAAATTTTTATTTGAACAATATAATTAATTTTTAATTAATATAGTCACATGTAATATGTACTTGTCAATACATACAAATAAAAATATCATTTTTAAAGTAACTTAAAAGCTGGCGCCCATTAGTGGATGAGCAATACTGAGTTATGAAAACATCCTATAGCCTATTTGGGTGTGGAAACAATTGGACATAGACAATGCATGAAAGAAGAGGGTGAGGACAAGACATTTTTATAAGATTTACATTAAATTAGGTATGCTATTTGAAATGCTTTGCTTAGGAAAATGGAAAACTTTCTATTCATTTCTATTTCATTCATTTTTAAAAGAAATTTTCCAGGGAAAAATGGCACTGGCGGCAGTGATTGGAGGAGGTCAGGTGCTTTTGCAGAAAGAAGGAGTGGTAGGAGGAGGCTGGAAACAGCAGATCGAAAGGAATTGTGGACAGTCAGAACACTCAATTTTATGTGTCCTGTTGTTTTGTAATTAAAATTCCTATCATCCAGGATTTCTGTAAAGCTTCCGCAGAATAAAAATCTTGACTATTTGTTATATGTTGCAAGTATGTACTTGTTAGCCTTTTTTTTTTTTTTACTTAATTTTAAAAAATCCAAAGAAAGTGATTGGGTACCACATGCAAAGAGAAGCAAAGAGCAAGATAGCAATCACATTGAGCAGAAAAAAAAAAAAGAGAGTATATTTGGGAGTGATTTAAACGGCTCTAAAGCTGTCATACAAACCAACTCTGTGATTGCCAAATCTCTCAGAGATTAGCAGGTATGCAATGCTACAATCTGGAATAAGACAGTACTAAACACCAAATAGTCT
Source organism: Avahi laniger (assembly GCA_963575035.1). Classification (NCBI taxonomy): domain Eukaryota; kingdom Metazoa; phylum Chordata; class Mammalia; order Primates; family Indriidae; genus Avahi; species Avahi laniger. The sequence goes on from CAUYSK010095065.1 coordinate 20,947, forward strand.
TTGAGTCAAATGAATTTCAGAGATTGTATTGTTATTACAAAAATACTTCCTGTGTAGATATTCTCAAAACCTGTGTGTGCGTGTGTGTGTGTGTGTGTGTGTGTGTGTGTGTGTTTAAGTAACAACATTGAATTTGGCAGATGAGCTTGATTAATCCAAAAGAAATATATCTTTAAAAACTATAGATTGCATTAACCTGACCCATATAAAGTAGTCATCTGAGTCCTTAATTTTTCCCAAGCAAACATTATTTTTCATAATTAGAAGAAAACTCCAAATTATTTTTTCCTATTGTAAATGATGATGAAAGTATATAACATGTTTTACTATTCTAATATGTTTAAATGAGGTGTTTTATTTTGGTAGTGCCTGACAAAATGTATCTACCAATTGACACTGAATTGTCTGGTAAGATCGTGATGAGACAGGTAAAATCACTTAAACTAGATACTTAAAATGACTTAGTGAAAATTTGTTTATAGGTTGATCTATCTGAAACATAGAACAGACGTGTTGAGAAGAGTTTTTCTTTTATTTTTTAATTTCAAAGTATTAAGGGAGTATGAATGTTTTTGTTACAAGGATAGCTTTTATAATGCTTAAGTCAGAGCTATTACTGTGCCCATCACCAGAATGGTGTTCATTTTATTTGTTAGGTAGGTGTTTACCCCTTCCTCCTCTTGATTTCCAATGACTTTTACTTCACTCTGTGCCCATGTGTGCATATACGTTAGCTCCAAATTATTAGAGAGTACGTGTGATGTTTGTTTTCCCATTCCTGAGATACTTCACTTAGGATAATGGTCTTCAGTTCCATCCAAATTGTTACAGAAGACATTACTTCATTTATCTTTATAGCTAAGTACACATACCACATTTGTCAATCTACTTATGAATTGATGAGCACTTGGGTTGATTCCATATCTTTGCAATTGTGAATTGTGCTCAATAAATATTGGAGTACAGGTGTCTTTTTGATTAAATGACTTCTTTTCCTTTGGAAAGATACCCAGCAGTGGGATTGCTCGATCGAAAAGCAGGTCTACTTTTAGTTCCTTAAGGAATTTCCATACTGTTTTCCATAGTGATTGTGAGATAATATTTGTTCTAGGTGAAAGTTACTGATAACTTGGGTTTAGCGCAAACTTAAGCAAGACACTCTTAAATATTATACCTAATTTAATGTAATTAATGATATTGTTACAATGAGTAAAATAAACACATTCATTTTATAGACAGAGCTAAAGGGCACAACAAAGCACACTTTAATTTTCTAAAATAAAATCTTTCATAATGTTGTGTAATAAAGCTTATTATTTTTCAACAAATATATTTTGCTCTTGGGGTGATGTTTTGTTTTCAGAAAGTAATGCTTATTGTACTTGAGACAATTTTTTTCCAATTTAAACAAGCAATTTAAGATTATTTTCTATCCCTAATATATTAGTTTGCATTAATAAGCTTTTATTCATAAGGCACACTCATAAGTGCTATTAGAAATAATGACTAGTAATATTTGGCTTGTATCTTCTTGAAAGTAGCAAGTTTACACAAGAGATGCCACTATATTAGTTAATTAGAATGATACAAGGTGGATTATTATAAATACACTATTGAGTAGGATAATTAATAAATTCCCTAGAAAGTTACTTTCATATAGGGGGAGATACAGAAAAGTCGTGTGAAGTAGAAGATATTTAGGTGGGTAACAAGTTTTATAGTGATTGTAAAAGGAGTTGTGTTGGGAATTCTAAATGAATAAAATATGATGTTAAAGGAAATAAGTGAGAGTGTTGCAACAAAGGAGAAATGAGATTAGAATTCAAGGTATGGCCCAGCAACTAACAAGATGTATATACTCAGCAAATTAATTAAACATCTTGAGCCTTAATATCTGTATTTTTATGCAATCTATTTGATCTTTTAATATCTGAATATAAGAAGAATCACATTTCTTTTTTTATCCCATTAAAATTACAATAAGACTTTGAGCCTCTTGTCTACCAGTTTGGTAGAATATCTACTATTAGGTTTTATTTTTTATTTTCCCACTTTGGAATAAGACAGATTTAATTTCTTCTTCTTTCCTTTATTGATATACAATACCAGTTTAGTTACTTAAACCCTTAAGTCTTAGTAGTATTATCAGGAAAATGAAAATAATAATTGCTGTCTCCCAGTTTTTGTGTGTGTGTGTGACTTTTAATATGAAAAGTAAAAAGGAAGTGATTATTGCAGTATGTATTATATGATAATTGTTTGATTTATTTTAATTAAATTTTTGGAGAGTAAGTTTTTTAATGAAGTCATTTCAATAGGAAAGGAAAATAACTCTAATTTATTCTCAACATGAAGTTTTGAAAACAATCACTTAAAATCCTTTCTCACATAATTATTTCTCTTTTTAAAAAAGAGATAGGTTTTATTTTAATATAAAGGTATCATATGGGATCCTTCATTTTTCTTTCAAAGGTCAGAAAAAATAGTTGTAACCATTTGGTAATCATTTGAGTTTTGTTCAAGAAGAGTAAGAAAAAGAAGTTGGTTGAGAGAAATGGTAAGGAGATATTGGAACACATATTCAGACAGAAGCACCAAGCTGCATACTTTGACTACAGAAAAGAAAAAAAATACAGAAGCTGATGGAGAATCAGAGAGCATGTGAGGATGTTTAACAAAATGGCAGTAAATTCCCTGACAGTCTTAATGCTAGTTAGGATCTAGCCCCCGTCTCATTGGATCAGAGTAGATTTTTAACTGCTGTGACTTTAACAGAAGATGGCTGAAGTGATTCTATGGAACATCTGAAGATAAGTAATGATACACAATGCAGGTTTCTCTTTGATCATTGAAATAGTCAATCTGGGTGCCCTGAACTACTGTGTAGCCATTCTGAGCATTGTAAGACTACCATGCTGTGAGGAACCGGAACTCACAAATTTGCTAATTATCCTAAGTATCAGTGCTCTGATTGACAATCTTTGTCTTCAGGTAATTCTAGCTCACGTGTCAGACATATAAATGAAGCAGCCTCCGGTTAATATCAGCCTTCAGTTATTATATTACCCCAGTACTTCAAGTCTAACAAGCTGAGGTCCCAATACTATGAAGCAAAGACAGTCTATCAACCTCTGTTGTAATCTGTTCAAGTTTCTTATCCACAGAATCCAGAAACATAAAAAAAAAAAAAAGAGGCAGCATTTCAAATTGATATATTTTGGACTCATTTGCTTCTGGGGATAATGTTAATTGCTTTGAGATATTCAATTAACAATTATATTAGCATATTATTTTTTGTTTAATTTAGAATCATGAACTCTCTATAAGCTTACAAAATATCACTTTTCTAAAATTTAGTTTCTACATGAAACTTCCTTTAAGATGTCTTATATTTCAAGTCTGTTGATCATAAATTATTTTTGCTTTTTTTGTCTGTAAAAGATTTAATTTTGCTGTCTTGAAAAATATTTTGTCTGATAAAGAGTTTTAATTTTGATGCTTGTTTATTTGTTTTACATGACTTTAAATAGTCATGTCACCATCTTGCCGCATGTATTAATTAGTATTAATATCTTACAAGAAGTCAACTATAGAACTTTTTTGAAATTCCTGTATCTAATGTGTCATTTTTCTGTGGCTGCTCAAATATATTTTTATCACTGTTTCTCAGAAATCTGATTATGATGTTTCATGTATTCCATTCATATTTCTTCTGCTTAGGGATCACTGAGATTCTGAATACACAATCAAATTTAAGATTTCTATATCATAAATTGCAGAAATATGCTTATGTTATTATTTGTTTTTTTATGTTAATTTTGTGTTCATTAAGAGGTTTCTTAGTTTTTTAAGTATAAGGTCTTATATTAATATTTTCCCTCAAAATTTAAGAAAAAAATAGCTATTATTTTTCAAATATATTTTTCTTTTCATCTTGTTCTTCTACTTCTCACTTATGTATTAAAACACTTGATATTGTCCAACTGGTCACTGATGCTCTTTTAATTATTTTAGTTTTTTTCTGTACTTTTTTTTAGTATTTTATATTGCTGTCTTTAATTAATATTTTCATTTCAGATATCATATTTTTATCCATAGAAATTGAATTAGTTTTCATTTATTATAATTTTGTTTCTCTCCTCATAATGTACATGATTTTCTCTACTTTCTTAAAAATATGGAGTATATTTATATACTAATGCGCTAATTCTAACATATCAGTTGTTTCTGGATTTTTATCTCTTTTTATTCCTACCCGTTTTTTAAATGTAGTTACTTCCATGTATCCTTGGTCACTTTTGATCAAATACATGAAATTTTGATTTTTACAATTGCAGATACTAAATCTTATTATATTCATTTCTATATTATTGGAATTTGTTCTGTGATGCACTTGATACTTGAAATGCTTTTGAGTCATGAGTGCAGGCAAGGCTTCAGCTTTGGCACTGCCAAATTTCTATGTATTATGTAGTCTTACATTCTGACTCAGGGATATAAAATATTCCTGTCTGTGTGAGCTCCAGTGATCATTCTGCATACTCCTTCTCTGGAGTTTTCTGCCTTCAGTATTTTCCTCACATATATACTCAAATCAATAGTCAGGTAAAACTTTAGGGGACTCCACTGTACATCTTCTAAGATCTCTCTCTGTACCTTTTCCTCTTTGGTGTTCTCTCAAAATTCTAGTCACAGTAGCATCAGTGAATTTCAAACTCTCTCTCTTCCTTTCAGTGAAGTCATTGTGCTTAACTTGGTTTCTCCTGCCTTGTGATGCAATCTTCTAACTCTCTGCAATCAGTAAGATGGGTCAATACAGGTTTGACCTTATAGGTTTCCTGTTATCAGTGATTACGTTCTTCTATTCTCTTTCATTCAATGCTTGATACTAATTTTTATTTTTTATTTCGATATATATTGTTTAGTCTTCTAGTTGTTTAAGGTAAGAGGGTAGATATGATCCCCCTTATTCCATTGTGATCAAGAGTGAAAGTCCTCTTCTTCAAGAATATATTTTTCATTAAAATGAACTATGTAGATTACAGGGGGGAGGAGCCAAGATGCCGGACGAGAAAAGCCGCCAATCAGAATGTCTCTGCAAAAAAGACAAATTTCAGAAGAAAGAAAAAAATAAGCTAGCGGAGAAACATAGATCGAGTGAGGGTCGGAAGGAAGGGTGCCTGAAACTATAGGAGACTCCATGGGAAGACATTGCGGAGGAGAACTGGAAGGAGAAAGGTCCTGAGAGGCTTGGAGACCAGCGACAAGGGTAGGTGGACCCGTTAACTTCCCCCTCCCTTGCATCTCAGACTGCTGGTGGGCTCCTGAGCGGTTGGAGAGCCCTGCTGACACCAGCCCAGAGACAGCTGCCGCCAGTGAGCAGTGGCCTCTTGCGGATTCAGTGCCGGGATCCCAGCCCCCTCGGGGAACCTCCTCGGGCGCAGACTCAAGCCTATTGGCAAACGCCATAGTGCTCCATTCTCTCCTTCCCCCTCCCTACCCGTGGGTGCTCAGAGAGGCAATTTAGCCATCACATGAAGGCATCTCCAGGGAACCTTTCCTTGGGGCCCTACAGCAGATGGAGGGGTACACAGACTGCGAGCTCCCTACCCGCCAGCCCTTCCAGGTACTACTTGCCTGGGGAATCCAGGAGCGTGGGGCAAATCCTGAGGTGGAGAGAAATTGATTCAGCTTGGGCACCCTGTAGGTGATTCAAGATCAACACCCCTGCCCCTGGCAAGGTCAGGGATTGATCTCAAGGGTCCAGGGGACAGGCCTGCAGACCAGACCCTGTAGACCCAGGTCAAGATCGCACTGCCCGGGGCACAGAAGAGAGATCTGTGAAAGGGCCTACTGAGGAATGTGTGCCTTCAGGGGCAGATCAGTGTGCCCGAGCGGCAACCCTCCTCCCAAAGAGGGCTGCTCCAGAGTGTGAGTCTTGGACAGCCCCACCCCCCAAGCCCAGATTTTCAGCTGAATGGAACCATTTCAGCCCCTCCTGGTAGCTTTGCACAGAAACAAAGAGCAGATCTTTGACCCCTGCTAACAGCACTTGTGGATCCTGAGGGCAGGCTTGCCCAACCCAGCCCCACCCAGACTCACTCCTGGTCCTGCCTCCACTGAGGTGGAAAATAAGGACACGCCTGGAAATCCCAGGGCCCCACCCCCTCGGGGTACAAGAGGACCTCTCTAGAGGAATAACAGCTAGCTACAGGACCCCAAAACAGCACTGCAGCTCGTTCCTCCCTGCAAGTGCCACCTACTGACAGGGAGGTCATCCTGCACACCCTTTTACTGCATCTACTGATTCATCATAAAGGGTGTGCTCGAATCTCACCCACAAACACCCCCTACTGGCTCAGAGTCTAAACAGGGCATCTCATTATCCAAACGAAAATCTAAAGGCAAGAAGGAACAACTGGTCGAGATGGGAAGGAAACAGCGAAAGAACTCTGGAAGTATGAAGACTCAAATGGAAAGCACACACCCAAAGAGGAACAACAGCTCCCCAACAATGGACATTAACCAAACTCAGAACACTAAAATGACAGAAGAAGAACTTAAAACATGAATTGTAAGAAAACTAAATGATATGCAAGAAAAAATGAATAACCAACACAAAGAAACCACAAAAAAAA
>CAUYSK010095066.1:0-12500 GCA_963575035.1 Avahi laniger
GCCCGGCCGGTCTATGGTTTCTTTGTTGTAGCACCCAAAACTATAGCTCAAAGTAAAAAGGAAGGGCAGATTAAGTAGGCTCAGATGAGATTTAGCTTTCTCTCCAACAAGAGGAAGTTTATATATTGAACAAAGAATGGAAACTTCAGGATGTTAGGACAATGGCAGCAATCAAGGGACCCAAGGATGTCACTAAGATAGGGACACCAACCAGATCAGTAGTTCTCAAATGAGAGAGGCAACCTCACATCACACATCCCCAAAGATAGAATCTCCTCTCCCTGTCTTTAGCCGTCTTCCCTTCTTCCCAAAGCACCCTCAGCCTTCCTTTGCCCTTCTCTGTGCACCACACAACCTTCAAAACCAAGTTCAAATTCCATCTCTGCTGACAAACCTAACATTGATATTATTTTTCGCAGAATTCATCAATACACGTGATCTATATGATTTACGTAGTATCCTCATAGGCAACACGCTGTGGCAGGAAGCACTGAATTTGCAATATATCTGGATTCCATTGAAGATCCACTTCTCACCAGCTGTGTTATCTTGGGTGGATTATTTAGCACCCCCGACCCTCAGTTTCATGATCTGCAAAATGGGAAAAATGAGAGGATTCAAAGCATTTATCCTGGAGGATATAGAGCAATGGGAACTCCCATACGTTATTGGTCGGGTATCAACTGATCCAAGCACTTTGGAAAACTGTTAATACTTGCTAGCGTCTCCTAAAGTTAAATCTATGCCTATCTTATGAGCTAGCAATTTTACTTCTAAGTATGCAACCAATAGAAATCAGTGCTTGTGTTCACCAGAAGATATGCACAGTAGTCATAGCAACTGTAATCACAATAGCCCCAAAATGAAGACTGCTTAAACGTCCATCAGCCTCAGCCTCCAAAAGTGCCGGGATTACAGGCGTGAGCCACCACGCCCAGCCTATATGACATTTTGAAAATATTTGTGCTTAGTTTTCTACAGCAGACTCTGTGAAAGGCATCACAGATTAATATTGTTCATTCTATACATTCAAATGCTATGAATCATCTCCAGTCTATAGAAGAGTTGAAAGCAATAGAAGACAATGGATTTAATGACCTATGTCCTTTGCCAATGCTCTGGAGTCACGGAGGAGTTTTACAAAGACTTACTGTATTTTTAACTCCAATTCAAGATTTTCTTGAAACAAAGGGAATGCTTGCCAAATATTCAATAAACAATATATGTTTTCTCATCGAGATCACACTGCATATGAATGAACTAAATTTGAAACTCCAAGGTAAGGAAAAGCTTATTTGTGACATAGCTAGACATTAAATTTATGTCGAAACTGAAACTTAAAACACAAATCAATAATAATGACTTTATACTTTTTTTCTAACCGGAATCGATATACAAATTATTTGAATTACAATTGACAGATGTCATGTAAATCAGCTGCAAAGACAAAAACATGAGAAGGACACTTTGTTGTCATTGACAAATTCTGAGTTGCTTCTCAATTTGTGCAGTATGCTTTTCTTTTACTTGTTTATTTATTTACTTATTTATCTTTTTGAGACAGGGTGTTGCTCTGTTGCCAGGGCTGGAGTGCAGTGGTGTCTTCAGAGCTCACTGGGATCTCAAAATCCTCACTCAACCTCCCAAGTAGCTGGGACTACAGGCACACGCCACCATACCAGGCTATTCAGCAGACTTTTGAATAGACTCAAAGAGTTGATGAATTTACTTAACTTGGACAGATATAGCTCTGAAATTGACATGCTTTCACTCCAGAGTCAAATCAATCCTTTTAGAAAAGGTGAACGAGTTTTGTCATTATGAATGCAAATATTAAAGCAAAATCATTTTTTGGTATTTTTCTGGTTAGTGGAAAACATTTAAGTATATTTGGAACATCTTAGATTTGTGAATCTACTTTTTCAACCATAAATTTAATGAAGTGTGATACAGATGAAGTATTTTCTATAAAAATTTTGCATTCGAATTAAGATGGGGTGTAAGTGAAAACTAAAACTGAATTTCCAAGACTTAGTATGAAAAAAGTATATAAAATATCTCATTAATAATTATTTTCATTAATCGCACATTGAAATGATAATATTTTGGATATTTAGATTAAATAAAGTATATTATTAAAATTAATTCCACTTATTTTTTAATGTGATACTAAAAAGTTTTAAACTACACATGTGACTCACATCATATTTTTGTTGGATAGCTCTGATCTAGAACATAACTTCCATGATAATAAGACAGAAATAATGAGCCTTTTGTTCATTGTTGTATTTCCTGAGCCTAAAACCAGTGTCTGGCACCTACTAGGTGCTCAGAAAATACCAACCAAATAAATGAACCTACTTGAACCTCAGTACTATTAGTAAGGTTTCAGTAGCAGGAAATAGAAACCACTCCAACTATTTAAAGAAGAAAGCGATTTAATCTAGAAAATTTAGAATTTACAAAAAAAAGGCAGGACTTAAGAAGCCACTTTTGAAGCTGCTGTTTCCAGGAACATAGTTCTTCCATTGCTACAGCTTCCAGTGTTAGATTTAGAGCCATCCTACGCCTGGGAGATCAAATCCATCAAAACATAGATGCCCCTTTCCTTGACTTTTTTTTTTTTGAAACAGAGTCTCACTCTCTCATCCCGGGTAGAGTGCTGTGGAGTCAGCCTCGCTCACAACAACCTCAAACTTCTGGGCTCAAGCAATCCTCCTGCCTCAGCTCCTCAAGCAGCTGGGACTACAGGCGTGCATCAACACGCCAGGCTAAGTTTTCTACCTTTGGTAGAGATGGGGTCTTGCTCTTGCTCAGGCTGGTCTCGAACTCCTGAGCTCATGTGATCCTCCTGCCTTAGCCTCCCAGAGTGCTAGGATTATAGGTGTGAGCCACCACGCCCAGCCTCACCTTGCCTCTTGACTCCCAAGAAGCTGGTACCTGGACAATGGAACACATTGCAGAAAAACCAGCAATCAAATACTACACAAGGCACCCTGCAAATGCCTTCCAATTCTCATGGAAGTGCATCTAATTTATAAAACCAAAATCAGATCAAAAGGAACCACAAAAAAGTCTCTCCCACTTTCTCATTGCCCTCACTGAGTAAACTCTTCCAGATTAAACATCCCTTCCTCCAGGAAGCCTTCCTTGACTTCTCCAAGATTCTATTAAATCAGCTTTCCATGTACTTTATCTACATTCTTGGCTCACGTTGTCAAATTTGTTTATTCTGTTTAATTGTCTCCCTCCCCTGAAAGGCCATTAGCTCCATGAGATGTGCCTGTGTCAGCTTAGTCACCACAGTGTCCTCCCCACCTAGTGGTAGACGCTAAATTTACGTGCTGAATGAATGAATGAACACAAAGATTTGAGCTCATCTTTCCCCATGCCACCTGCCCTCTCGTAACACATCCATGTGCCCCAGCAGATGCCCAGCACCTGCCAGGGGGAAGACCATGGTTGGCACACCCACCACCAGGATGGGAACTTGCTCTCAGGGGGATGGCCTGGAGCCATTTCTAAGAAATAGGGAGGGAGTTTCAAGAAAACGCCTCGGGCTCCAGGGTGCTGGGCCTGAGCCCAGACTGCGGTCCAGCCACGGGAAGACAGGGTCAGGGGTTGGTACTGAACACTGCCCAGAACAGGCCTGGCCACGGCTTCTGTAGTCAAGGAAGACATGCAGGCACCCCAGTGAGGGACCCGGAAGAAGATGCGGGGCCGGGGGGTGGGGGTGGGGCGGAGTGCAAACAATAGCCCTTGACATGGCAGCATTTTCACAGCTTATAAAACTCCTTCACTTTGTCTCATTCATTATTATTGCCCCTCCCCATTGTACAGATGAGGAAACTGAGGCATAGAAAGATTAGCAACTTTTCCAAGGGCAAGTGTCAAGTCCAGGTCTTGAATGTCTTGGATGAAGCAATATATGCTGTAGAGTCAGCCATGGCCGAGTTCAAAGTCATCCTTTGCCACACAGCAACCGGGTGGCCTTGGACATGTCACACTCTGAGTCTCCATTTTCTCATGCATAAAATGAAGAGGATACTGTCTAACTCACAGGGTTGTAAAAATTAATTAATGAGCTTAAGTAAAGAACTTAGCTCAGCACCTTGGGCAGAGTAAGGACTCAGTAAATGGTATCTATTTATTATTACTATTACTACTCCAAGTTTAGGACTTTTTCTCTTATCCTAGATTGCCTTCTAATTGTACAAATGCTGTTATGATATTCACAATTTACTTTAAAATACTTCAGGAAGCCAGTGTGATATAAATGAGGGAGAGACGCCAGGGGGCATCAGCAAGAGGTACTGATCGCCTTAATGAGGTGTGCACACTCCGGGGCAGGTGAGCTACCACGAAACCCAACGCCCCAGCCCGGGAGACAGGACCACGGGCACATCCTCTATTTTTATGTCCAGTCGACACCCAGAAGCTTTGCTAATCCTCATGATGAATGTTAGAAATGCGTTTCTATTGCAAGCATTTGCAGACTCATTAATCAGCATAATGGATGCAAGCAATGGGCTCCCAGTGATAAAATTAGTGGCATATAAGTGAAAGTCAAGATAAAATAGTTAAAGGACACTCTCTGCCCTTGCTTAATCCTTGACTTTTAACCCTCACAGATGGCCCCAGAAGCTCGATCTCTAAAAGTTCCTGTGTCCCACCATGGGCCCAGACATTGTGGTCTCAACTGAACTTTTTATTTTTTTATTATCTCCTTTTTATTTATTTATTCATTCCATTTTCTTATTTCAAAATATTAAGGGGGTACAATTATTGGTGTTACATGGATGACTTTTATAATGCTTAAGTCAGGGTTTTTAGTGTGCCCATCACCAGAATAGTGTTCATTAGATCCAACAGGTTTCCCTCCCCTTCTGTCCCCTTCCCCCTTCTTGATTTCCCCTGAACTTTACATCTCTTTGTGCCCGTGTGTGCCAATCGATTAGCTCCCAGTTATTACAGAGTATACATGGTGGTTGTTTTCCATTCCTGAGATACTTCACTCAAGATAATGGTCTCCAGCTGCATCCAAGTTGCTGCAAATGACATTTCATTCCTTTTTATGGCTTAGTAGTACTCCATGGTATACACATACACACCACATTTTCTTTATCCACTCATGAATTGATGGGCACTTAGGTGGATTCCACATCTCTGCAATTGTGAATTGTACTGCAATTAACATTCAAGTACAGGCGTCTTTCTGATAAAATGACTTCTTTTCCTTTGGGTGGATACCTACCAGTGGGATTGCTGGGTCGAATGGTAAGTCTACAATTATTTCTTTGATGAATCTCCACATTGTTTTCCATAGAGGCTGCACTAACCTGAAGTCCCACCAAAAGCATTCCTATCTCTCTGCATTGATACCGGCATTTATTGGTTTTGAACTTTTTAATACCAAACTTTTTATGGTGTTTTGGAGCCACTGAAAGAGACGGAGGGCTGGGAATTCACAGATCTTGCAGGCCACTGTAAGCCTGTTCTATAAGGCTCTTCCGAGCCTGTAAGCTAATGAATCTGCCTGTGTAGTTACATGTGGTTTGATATGTCCTTTATTCCCTTGCAGGGAGGTTCAGGGCTGAAGGGTGGGGGGGGTAACAAACACTAACTTACCTCTAAATCCTAAAGGCTCCAAGATTCACCAAAAATAACCTGGTACCTGTGCATGCCCAAACTGGCTTAGGCCAATTTGCGGCAAAAGTCCCACAATAATCTCACGGGATTGTAATGAAGCCCAAATAACAAAGAGAATGATAGGAACAGGACTATTGGTATCTGTGCTCGGTTTCCTTTGCTGGTTCTTCTCTAGGGCGTGTCTCCAAGGCTTTTCTCTCTCTAGGTGATCTAGCTCAGTCCCATGGCCCTGAATCTCTGTCCTACGTTGAGGACTTAGATATCTCTGTCTCCAGCCTTGGCTTCTCCCCTGAGCCCCAGGTTAGGTACACCCACTCGGCATCTCCGACCTCAGGATGTCTAATGGCATCCTTAGGCCCAAACACAGCTCCTGAAGGCTCCTCTCCCAATGCCTGCACCCCACCACCGTGAGTCTCACCCATCCTGGAGGATGGTGCTGCTCGGGCGAGAGACCCAGGACGCACCCTTGGCTTCTCTCTTTCTCTCACTACAGCCTCTCCCAGCCCCCCATTGAGCTCATCAGTGCCTTCATCTCCGTCTTAATGATGCCGCCCTAATCTCCACCAGCTCTCACGGATTCCCTCCAGGGACAGAATGACCTTTTAAAAATGTGAATAAGACCATGCGACTCCATTTCAATCCTGCGATGGGCTTCCATCTCTCCTAAAATAAAGCCCAACTCCTGCCTCACACACCTGTTTCCTCCTCTTCCTCTCTGGTCCCACCGCCTTGCACCTCCGCCCTTGCTCACTTTATTTCGGTCATATTGGCTTATCCCAGTCCCTTCGACATCCATGATGTGTCCCTCTCAGCCCTGCCGTACACTTTCACGCCAGTCGTTCCCTCCACCGGACACTCCTCTCCTGGGGCTTCGCGTGGTCGGCGCCTTTGTAGCAGCCCAGGTCGGCCAAGTCACCTCCTCAGAGCGGCCTTCCTCAGCCACCCGATCTATAGAAGACCCAGCATCCTTGCAAGCCTTCTGGTACCGCCACTCAGATTTGATATGTTGATGGCACTTCCCACTCTGCCTGCTCGTTTCTTTGATCACGCGCATGTTGTTCTTTTTCTCACTGGAATGAGAGCCCCGTGAGAGCAGGGGCTCCGTTTCCTCACCAGAGTCTCCCAGCACCTCCAACAATGCCTGGTGTAGGGAAAGCTCTGGAAAGCATTTGCCCAGTGAATAAATGAGTGATTTACTTAGTGTCCCCGCTGCAGGATGTGCAGCGGTGTAAAGACCTACTCCCGAGGGGACTGGATAAGCCAAGTGCAGCGCGGCCAAAACATTCCCTGGCAACGACAGAGAATCAACAGCTTATGCACACACAGGGACGCTGGATCTCAGACACATGTTAATCAAAGTAAACCAGGCACGAAAGAGCACAGGTACGTGGCTCTACTCACATGAAATGCCAAGGACCGATAAAATTAATCTACTAGAAATCAGAACAGCGCTTAGTCATCTGTGGGCTTGAGGACTGACCGGAAGGGGCATGACATGAGAAAAATGTTCATAGTGATGAAGCGATTCTGACTTTATTGGAATTTAGGACACACAGATTTATATACTTGCGAAAATTCACCACTACTCTTCAGATCTGCACATTTCAGATCTGTGCATTTCCATGTATGTAAATTTTTCCTCAAATTAAAAAAAACACAAAACTCTATTCTTGTAAGTAGAATGCCCACTTCTTAGTATCAATCAATCAGAGTGAAATATCAGTTTGATATAACTGCAGTTCAGAGAGTATTTTGGAACTCGGTGTTGAACCATTTGAGAATATCGACCTTAGGAGGTTGGTGACGCAGTCCTGACAATGTGGGCTGTAGAATTAGCCAGACCTGAGCCCCCATCTCACTGTGCTGCTTATTGGTTGCATAATCTTTTTTCTTTTTTTTTTTTTTTTTAGACAGAGTCTCTTTATGTTGCCCAGGCTAGAGTGGCATGGTGTCAGCCTAGCTCACAGCAACCTCAAATTCCTGGGTTCAAGCCATCCTCCTATCTCAGCCTCCCGAGCAGCTGGGACTACAAGCTTGTGCCACCATGCTCGGCTAATTTTTTCTATTTTTAGTAGAGACAGGGTCTTGCTTTTGCTCAGGCTGATCTAGAACCCCTGACCTCAAGCGATCCCCCCACCTCGGCCTCCCAGAGTGCTAGGATTACAGGAGTGAGCCACCATGCCCAGCCTGGCTGCATAATCTTGGGCATTTTCTTAATCTCTCTGAGCCTCGGTTTCCTCATATGTAAAATGGGAATAATAATAGCACTTACCTTCCAGGGTTTATCGTAAGAACTAAGTACATGCAAAGCACTTAGCAAAGGGCCCGGCACTGAAAAGGGCTCCATATATATTACACAGTTACTAAGCAAATACTGTAGTAAGTAGATGCCCCAGTACAGGTGATAAATTTAACCAGATGGCTTGATTTAACTGGGTGATTTAATTAACTATAGGTCAAATGGCTTTTCCCGAGTTACTAAACCGGGAACACAAGCCTCCCTGGTCTTGATGGAATATAGCCATGCCTGGAATACTGCTTATTCATAAAGGGACCTTCTCAGGAGGCAGTGTGCTGAGAATCCTAGAAATGAGGTAGGGAGGAAAAGAAAAAAAGGCTATGATTGTTTTAAGTTATTCAAAGGCTGGTCTGTAGATTAGGGTTAAATTTATTTTGTGGTTCCTTGAGGGGTGGAATTAAATTCAATAGGAGGAAATTACAGGGAACAAATTTTTATTTGGAGTAAGGAAGAACCTTTTGTCTATCAGAGCTTTAAAAGGGAGTGGGGGGACTGTCTCTGAAAGTAATGAGCTCCCCGTCACTAGAAGTGACCAATCCTAGGCTATATGAGCCCTTGGCATGCTGAAAGCAGCTATGTGTGTGTACTGTTTTACAGGTTCATATACACATGTTAACTGAAAAGGAAGTTTATTATCTTTATCCTCTTTTTACAGATGAAGAAACTGAGGCTCAGAGGGAATATGTCCCTTGCTTGGTGTCACAGAGGTGGGAGGTGACAACACCAGGATTGGACCTCTGGTGCTTTGACTCCAGCACCAGTGCTCATTCCACTCAGGCAAGCCTCAGAGAATTTGAGGCATGCACCAATCCTGTGAGCACGTGTGGGATTCTCTTAGAATACAGATTCCTGGGTTCCACCCCAGATCTACTGGGTCAAGATCTTCAGAGATGGAACAAGAACCTAAATTTTTAAATTTTCCCTAATTGGAACAATAGTCACCAAATTCAGGAAAGAGTTACCTTTGGGTTGGGGGAGAAAAAGATTCAGCTGGGGTGAGGCACCGGGGGCTTCAACTCCACCAGGAAAGCTCAGTTTCTTAAGCTGGGGGAAAGGTATGATGCTGAAGTCATGTCAGCCCTTACGCTGTTTTACATGTCTCAATTAATTCACAATAAAAATTTTAGGTTCCCCATTGATGCTGGAAGCAACTAAGTTTGGGCTGTCACCAGGGTCTTCTTCAATCCTAAAATTACCTGACCTAAAGCAGCTGGAATTTGGGGGCGATTTCTGTAGCTCTACTGAGATGTCTTCTCAGCAATTAGACCTGGCTGCCGGGGTTTACCAGTCTCAGCTGTTAGCGCAGCACCCGCCAGACCACTCCCTGGCACAGAGTCGAAGATTTAACCGTCATTCCTGATGTTTAGACATTCAGCCAGTCCTGATGAAAACAGCTGCTCTCAGTGTGTCCAGGGCCATCATCTCTCTGGCTGCTGGAGCGTCTGTGGAGACTCCACCAAGTCTCCGGGTTCGCCCCCTGTCCAGAAGAGCAGCTGCTGGCAGCCAGGGACTCAGCTGAGTGTCCCACAAACCTGTCTTTAGGTAGCTCTGCTTTAATCTGCTGTTATCACATTTGCTTAAAATGATAGCTGGTTTCACAGCACAGGCTGACGTGCAGCTGTCCCCGCGGGCCACTGTCTCCCTGGCTTTAAGCTCAGTGGGAGTTACTTACGCCCAGGAAGGAGCATGCAAAGCAAGGAGCGGAGCCCATCTGTCCTGAGTAATGACTGGGCCGGACTGGCCAGGACGCCCAAGACTTACCGGCCCCACATTCAGCCTGACCTGATTACTGTTTACAAGCAGAGAAGGCAAGAGAGTTGTGTAGAAATGAGAGTGCACACGATCCAGGTGTGGAGAAATCCACCCACAGCCCTCCAGGCTTGACAGGTGTCTCGAGAATACCCGGGGACGTGGGATGTTCCCATCGTTGCTTCAGCCGGGGGTTTCCAAAGCGGGGGTGAACGCGCTCCAGAGTTCACACGGCAGCCCACGAGGGTGAAGGGACATAGTAGAACCTCTATTGCTATTTATCTTTTATTTTTCTATTTACTTTTATCTTGATCTTGAAATTTCTATTTTCTTTATATTCTATAAGGTACCTATTTTATTGCACAGTAGTCCTAACAACAGGTAATGTTAATGAGTTCTTATTCCATGCCAGGAAACAGTCTAAGAGCTTACTCATATCACTTCATTTGACCCCTATAACAATGCTGGGAGGTGGGTATTATTATTTCTGGTTGACAGGCACAGAAAGATCAAGAGATCCCTCTAAGATCACACAGTTGACGAGCGGCAGAGCTGGGATTTGAACCCCACAGTCTGGCTATAGAATTCACATTCATAGCTACTGCACTATTCTGTCTATAATTTACAAATTTTATTTATTTATTTTAATTTACAAATTTTAAACAAACATATATCGAGGTTGCATGCTCAAGTTTTTTTTTTATTGCTTGGTTTTGGTTTGGTTTTTGGTTTGTTTGTTTCATGGAAGAAGGTATTCAATTAAAAAAAAAAAGAGTTTAGAGAATGTTGGTGAGTTCAGATAAAAATTAAACTACTTCCACACCGTGGAAGCTCCCGGGGACAGCAGGATAGCGGTCAGGCTCTTCAAAGCTTTCGAGTGCCATTATGAGCTCAACAGCTACTGGACCTGTGTCTTCCAAAGACCAGTCACCTGTATGCCACCATCACAATTCTTGCCATGCTTTTCATCACTTTAGTCTAATTCATATTTTTGTTTAAATCAACACACTTTTTAAAACTTAAATAACAAATTTTCGAAATAAGCAGTGAATCACTGCTATCAATGGAAAATCAGTATCCCTTCCAGAGAGACCACCGTCTCAGTACAAAGTTTGATAAAAATTCTCCTCTAAAGATCTTGTTTTTGTAAAACTAATGGTTAATATTTACACACTATTTATAGTGCCAGGTACTTTTCCAAGTATTAGGAGTATATTGAGCTTATAATAGCCTTACTAGGCAGGCATTAACATTCTCCCATTTTACAGATGAGGGACAGGGACCGTCAATAATTTGCACAAGTTCACACTTACTAGTGAGGCAGAGGTAGGATGTGAACCCAGGCAACAGGATCAATGTGGTACTTAAAACATATATGGTGACAATGTGGCCCATAGCATTTGGTGCACCGAGGGAGAGAGCTGGAAGAGGCGTGCCCTCCTAACCTCGGCCTAGTGACAGAACTTCTGTGGACCTTGCACAGAGCGCAGGACACTTGCAGCTGGGCCTCTATGGACCAGCCCAGCTCTCTATGGCCGAGCATCTGGGAAGTCCCTGCACCCTCCTCCTCTAACGGTGAGTCAAACGTGACTGGACTTCCCTCTAAAACCAGAACCAGACATGAACTTGCAATAACAATGTGGGCCTGGGTCGTTTTAGAAAGGATCCTCCCAAGATGGCGGCCTACAGGCAGTGAGGACCCCGGTGGTCAGAGGCTGTGGTGTGGACAGCCAGGGGCAGGCCTCCCAAGGGAGTCTCCGGAGGACCCACAGAAGTGCCCACGAGAAAGAACCAGTTTCACAACTCTCCCAGGTCTGGAGAACACGGGGTCGGATGATTGACGTCCCAGCCAAGTGGGAACTCCCCACTCCTTACCTCTCCTCCTGCCTCCTGCTTCCAGCGCCGACAGAGGAGAGGCTTACAGAGACACAATCTGGCCACCACCAGCCCCTTCCCAGGCCAGAGGTCTGAAGACAGAGAGATGACCGAAAGAGACCATAAGATTTTTATTACCAAGAATTGCCAGAAAATTCGTGCCTTCATTTTCATATAGGGAAGGGAAGATCCCCATAAGATGCTTTTAAAGGGACTTTTATGATTATACCCAAAGAATCATGCTTGTTTCATTTCCAAAAATCTCTTCTCAGCCACGTCCTTTGAGGGGTGCTGTGGGAAGGAGGTTAGAAACTCATGTAAACCCGACTCAGAGATTGCAATACTTGACAATGAACTAAAAGTGAGTAGATGAGTGTGGCCTCCTCTCTCGGGCCCTCTGCATAAGGATATTTCTGACATAAAACAGCCTGATTTGGGAAACTGACCGATGGACCGATCAGGGGCAGTCGTGACAATCAATATAGTAGCTATGTATATTACCAAAGCTGAGTTTCTTTCCTAATTTTGGGATTAAGAATAAATACAAATAGAATGTCTAATATTTCCTTCCTGGCCCCCGATATAACATCTGTGAATCCTATTTTGAAAATTTCCTGGTGGGCTGTTACAGGTTCTTAAGCAAAAGAGAAATGTGTCAAAATCTGTGTGTCAAGAAGTCAAACGTGACCTTGGCGGGGAGACTAGGAGCAGGCGGGCACAGGAGTGTTGGAGCGCGGAACGAAGGATCACGGCAGAGGAGATGGACAGTTTGCTAACTCCCTCAGGGGCCGAGAGGGAGGTTTGCCAACAAGCAGTCACCCTTTCCTGAACATCCTAAATGACAGTGACCGCCCCTCCGACAGCAACGCGGGACAGCCTACACCCATCACTCAGAAAGAGTGAACCCAAGGAGGGACGGGAAGAGAAG